>JAOEHV020504413.1:0-21097 GCA_025447995.2 Isaurus tuberculatus
CACTGGACCGAATCGCTAATCGCGACATGAAAAAAAAAAGAAAAAAGAAAAAGAAATGGAGCCCAAAACTTGACTCGAGTAATGACATTTACTTAACATGTTATTATTATCACAGTATATTTACTTAACATGTTATTATTATCACAGTATAACGAAGATAAGAATTAGCAACTGAAATACATGGAACACTATTTTGTGATTTAGAAAGTCTAACGTTGGGATAAAACTAGATGTTCTTTAATATATATTTTGAGAGTTTGAATCTCTACTGATTGCTTTAAACACAGGAGAGTTTTCATAATTTGCTAAGTTCACGTCCGTTTTTGCCGTACAAGCAGTATATTTACATTGACATTCAACTGCAAATCATAACAATTTAAATTGACAGCAGGCAATATGCCGCACTGACGAACTTTTACCCAGAAATGTCTGAATAACCGTTATTCGACTGTGTATTCGGGCTTGCTTCTCTGGTCGTAAATAGTTTTGGTCAAAGAAACTGATTCATCGTTTAAGCTCAGTGTTTAATTTTTGATGTTAGCTCAAACATTTTATAATGTTTTAGTCTGATGTTGTACAATGTATAATTAAAAACTGAGTTGTCTGTTTAGTAGACGAAAAGGATGGCCAAGAAAATTGACACTCTTCTGATATTCCAATCTATTTTCGGAATGAATAAAGTTTTTAATTTAGAGAAATAAAAAGAAAATAATTGTTCGTTCTTGTTAATGACATTGTCATTCAGCTTGACACAGAGATTGAATATAAGGGATGGATGCAGTTAATAAAGGGAAGGTTAAAAGAGAAAAAGTCCTACATTCAGGTATGGTTCGAAAAGGAAAACATCAAACTTTTTCGTAGTTAGTTTTTATTAAAAAAATATCCTATAATACTTTTAACATGTGAGAAACAAATGCCGAGAGGAGTTTGATTTTTAAACAAAGATCGTTTAGTAAACTTGAGCACCTTGCTTTGAGTTTCAAAACCACGCTTAATAAGCTAGAAAAGACGTTTATTTAAAACATTAAGTTTTTAAAAGCGCTTTTTCAAGTTTATTGAAAAAATAGGTTTTGTTCATCGTTATTTCAATATTTAATAGAATCATAAATATACATGTTTGACTGATGCTATCCAAAATTCTCGTGTTGGCTGGACATAGCCGCCCGTAGTAGTAGTAGTAAATATACATAAAAACTAATTAGTCTTAAAGGTTTCGAATCAATCACTTGCAAGATTTATACATGGTCTCTAATCCAATTTTTACTACCTATTAAGAGCAGCAAATTAACAGGGGATAAACACAAAAAATAGAGAGAGTATAGTAATGCGCAAATTTTTTTGAATGGTAAAAAGCTGACGTTTCGAGGGTTAACCCTCCGTAAGAGAAACTAAAACGACAGTTGACTGACGCTCAAAATACAAGCTTCCCACTCTACTTGCGGTGAAAGAAATAAGATATAGGAAAACAAATCTTGAAAAGGCCGGTCTAGAAACGAAAAGAGAAAACTGGGTTTTACTGTATCTCAAATAAACTCTAAATATCTGAAAGGAAAAACATTTTTCGACCATGTATATATACTGAGAAAGAGTATATGGCTGATGTTTTTACGACTATCCCCGAAGAAACTGACGACTACAAAACAGTATGTTTTGTTTAAAACATTTGATGTTTTTGTTCTTATTACGTACTTAATTTGATTGTTTTAAACGGTTTTTTATTTTATTTTTCTTTGCTTGCACTATCGGAAGAAAAGAGAGAGTAAACTTATCAAAATCTCGAAACAGCGAACCGAAAGCTAAGTTTCTACTCCATTAACAACTATAGTATCAGACAACTGAAACGAGCTCTATTTTGAGAAGCTAGAACGGATTATAGTAAATCTTAATCACCTGTTGCACCTAAACGATCCTTATTTATATAACTTTGTTTAAGTTTTTTCCTTCTTATCAATCTTCAGGCTACTTAATACTAATTTTATAAAACAAGCAATAACAAAATTACGAGTACCAAAGTTTATGTTTTACATGCTGGTACCCTTATTATCACATGACTACCTCATTCTTTCATTAAGTATTCCTCTTCCCACACTGGGTTTTCCCATACCACAAATTATCTTTCATTGTTATTTTTGACTTTTGCGAAGGAATGTGCGGAAAAACTCGGGTTTTCATTCCATGAAGTGCCCAACAGTCTATTAGAAACTTCTTTTGGCGCTAAACTGCCGTTTTGAAACGACAAATCGGCTTGACATATATCAATTTCTTTCGAGGAACTAGTCTGTTCACATCTTTGTATACCATCACAATGTTGCCCTTCCTGGCATGTCCTACATGTTTCCTGTTCGTGAAAGACTGGAGTTCCGTTTAGGTTTCCATTTTCATGATTACAAACCTCGTCATCATTAACATTATTGGCAGCATCGGCGTTCTCAGACGTTAAAGTGTTTGTACTGCTCAACTTGGCCGACTGAATGCTGTTAACTGAACAGGATTCTCTCGGCAATTCATCTTTTTTCTCTTTATCAAGCGATTCCTCACATAGTTTCCCATTCACAGAAGGCTTGGTAGGTCGAGTTTCTGTTGCTTGCGCTTGAAAAGAAAAGGATTTTTTTTCTGGCTGTAAAGGTTCAATGTCTTGGTTTGAAATTTCAAGTGCTGCATCCCGATGACTCGGGATGAAGTGGTTCGAAGTTGTTACAGCTGACGTTGACGCACTGGTGTCATTACCATTATCATCATCAGCACCACCATCATCATCATCATCACTACTGCTATTTCCACGAGAGCCGTGACGATACTGAGCTCTCCTTCGGTAATGCCTCTGTCGAGCTATCGAACTTCTCCTGAATGATATTACTTCATTATCTATCCCGTCTGAATCTGACCCAGGAGGCCTGGGTAGTACAACCGGTACTTGTAACTCATCGCCAGTGTCACTCGATGTCTCAGTGGAGGAGCTTGTCGACGTTACGGAGTTTAAGAGCTCTCTAAACATGCGCCTTTGATTTAATGCCCTCATCCTCCTAATGGCCTCATTGGTTACGTTATGATCCTGGTCTGAGGTACGATTTGTGCGTCTTGAAAGCAACTCCCTCAGTCTAGTGATACTTATTCTAACATCATCCTCATCACTGCTGCCGCTGCTATCTAGATCCACAAAGTTCATATAAAACTCGTCAGGAGACAGCCTCTCTGTACTGTCAGAGTGCCAACCAGACAATTCCCGCTGGATCATCGAATCAAAGAACGCTAACATTCGAGGATCTTCTTCCACTGAACACTCATCATATTCGTGCGTCAGTGGTCGCCCACTACCGAGAACAAGCTCCACATAGTCGTTGTGAGTGTAGAGATCTCTCCTCGAAGGACCTTGCTCCTTGTTGAGGAAAGTTGTTCCTTGGCCGCCAAGAAGTGGAAAAGGACTCCAGACCTGAATAACAAGAAAAATATGTCTCAATACAAACCAGTTTCATCCTAGATGATTTTTTTTTGCTTTATTCATTTCAAAAGTGTACTGACACTCTGAAAAAAACTTGAGTAAAAAAGAACCAAAGTTGTTTTGCACCCTTTAAGGCGGTGGAACACTCTTTTAATGGTTCTTCTAGGAGTGTGCTCAAAGTGCAACTAATCCCTCTTTCAACTTTTCGCCTGTGAAGTCTGTGGTACGCTTGAACCCGGATATATGCGAAAAAATTTTTGAATTTGCTTTGTCTATTTTTTATGACATGTTCAAAATACCGATCTTTTGCAAAATGTCGGACATATTGGTTCACAACCAATACTCGGGGAAATGGGTTCAAAGAGGACGTGACGTCATTCCCAGACTTAAAAAAATGGTTTTTGAAGAGTTTTTTCTTTCGGCTTTTGAAGAAAGCTTTCCTCCTCGTAAGTTATGAACAGATGATGAAGAAAGTGAAGGTTCTAGTGAAGAAATCGTGATGATATTGGTAGCTTCGTTCGTGCATGTCAGGAATCTCAGAATGGATTGGTTAAATGTTTTTCTAGCACAAGCTGATTTAGAGGACAGTAATTAGTTCTAGCAATTAGATGTGAATGTTGTAAAACGGTCAAACAATCTAGGGTCATTAGCATTATATTCCGGTTTATTAGCATACTGTATGAGTTTAGGTAGAGTTTTTAATCCCTAAGTCATTTAGATGAAAAATTAAAACTTGAAAACTGGACTCCATTGAAAATCCTGTTCACGGACCGCGAGAAAACGTAAGTACATAGATGTATTGATTGACTGATTACCTTGACAACCTTCTCCACTCCAGCCGAGCAAAGCATGTGAGTATAAGGGTTGAAGCGTACTTGGTTTACAATCGACCTGTGTGAGCTCAACACCATGGAAGCTCTTCCAACTGTAGTCACTGAAGAATCTTTGGCATCTACATCCGGAATCTTCCACACATACACATTAAAATCATCCGAACCGGAAACGATGTACTGTCAAAGAGGAAGTGAACAAAAATTTGTTGTCACTGCTTACCATTTTCTGACTTAGGAACTGGGTTAGTTCAAAAACAACAACAAAATTCGATGAGCATTTGTTGACAAATTTATTTAATCAAAATAAATTACTCATAAAAAAGACTACTTGTGTCGTACAAATGAGAGGGCTCCCACAAAGTTCATACTTGTTTAAAACAAGATATTTAAGAATGCTTAAAAATGGGAATTTGAAAGAAAATAGAACGTGATTGTAAGTGATGTAGTGTAGGCCTGTCACCCCACTTAATATTCATCCTCAAACCCTCCTGGTCATAAATTGTCGTTAGTTCCCAAACTGTTGAACAATATTTTGGGTGCTGAGGTTAAAAGATTCCATCTGATTGATTTCGTTTCTATTCTAGGTTGCTGGTTTTCGCATGGTTTGAAAGAGTGATGTTATACCTAAAGCAATTGTGAGGTAGTACAATCATATATATTTTTCTTGAAAATCATAAAGTTTTATTCATCTTGACCTTGAATATTATGTTATTGTTAGTTTTGAAGCTGTGATTTTGTTATTGGTTTTGACATGTTTTGCCAGTTGACTTCTGAGGTATCGATGCCTGGTGATTATCTTTTAAGCCACACCCAACACACACTACGCTTTGACAAGATGCTGTGTCTATCAACTCCATATGTATACCTGATCTTTATCACCAGCAAAACAGTTACTCTTCATCGTACACACATTCCTGTACCCTGGGTGATCAAATTCTACCAGCGGTGTATGCCTATCAATTCTGTACAATGCAGGAGGGAGATGCCTGCGCAGTGCTGTTAGATAGTTGCCACATCTGCTCCACTTAACACACATTGCACAAAGATAGTTACGATGATCGTAATGCTGGAGATAACTGAAGAAAGAAATTCCTTCATCAGTTAAACTCTAAATTACACACAGTGTTTGCCAGTGTTTTAACTGTTGTCTATTCTAAATTATATAATAAGCCAAGTTATTCTCGCATTTTGATTGGTTCTCACCTATGATCTATTAGAGTACAGACGCACGATTGATGTCATATGGGAATAAAGTTTATTTTTTTATTATATAAAACAAATAGATTCCATGTTTTTGTGCGTCTGTTCAGTAATAGATCACAGATGATGTCAAACTGTGGTAAGAACATCAGTGACACACTCGGCTAACACTTTATGTGCCACTTTTTTGTTCTTACCACAGTTTGACGTCATCTGTGATTATTACTTAACAGATGCATGCTAACATGGAATCTATTTGTTAAATGTTTTTGATACTATCCAAATAAATAACAAAAATGGAAAGATCATCTGATACTTCTTAGAAACTTTCATTTTTTATTGAGATATTATAGATTGACAAGGTCCAATTATTGTCCCATATAGGAGAAGTCAACAGCTTTTATCCACCTCAAAAGAAACTGCAGCTAAGCTCTGGAGCTCTGATGGACAAATTTCCTCCTGCAGTTTTCACAGGATGAAAAATTCAGTTTTCCTTTTCACTGTTTGCCTTGAATGATTCTGAAAGTGACTTTGTACAACTTCTTCGTACATAAAAGGATCTGTGCTTTTCTTTTTCCCTCTGTTACACTAAGTTCATATAACCCATAGACCAAAATAATGTTTTTTCTATTTCAACAAAGTGCATCAAAAGTATTAACAATATTGGTTGTCTTTACACTAGGCCGTTAAGTAAGACTTGAGAGCTGCTAAGTTTTACTTTTAAAACCAAAAATGCCCGTGTGAAGGCCTAAGCAAAATCTCAAGTAACTTTACTTTGCATCTAATTAAAGTCGGAAAGTTGAAACAATTCAAGAAAGTTTCAAGCGACTTGAAAACCATCCTTATCGCCAACTTAGCTGACTTGCGGTTTTCTAGGGCTGTCAATCAAGCTAATGTCTAATTTTAATGTCTGCAAGAAGGCGCCAACTTGTCTTCAGTCGAGTTAGCTGTCAATTTTCATTAGCTCAAGCTACTTTCAAGTAAAGAAGTCCCTTGTGTGTGAAGTGTTGAGTGTTCTTAAGTAAGAAAAAAATTCTTGACTTGAAATATTCCTAAGTTTACTTGGGATCTAGTGTAAAGACAACCATTAATATTAATAAATGTCACCCATACCGCATAGGCTTACGAATGTCCCATATCTGAATTCCATGTTTAGAGTTGGCAGTTGCAACGAGCTGGCAATCTACAGGATTAAAAACTGCTGCATGGAATGCTGCATTTGAGAGTGCAATACAAGAATGTGCATCTGAAGACCAATCATACAAAAAAGGTTACCATAAAATCATAAAGAAAATCTTGTCAATGTCAAATACTAAAAAAAAGAAAAAGGATGTGGAAATGCAAACTAATGCACATAAGTCAACCTATTTAAAAAGGAACCAAGGTGTTCCACACATTTTTTTTGGTGCAACAAAACATATTATTTTACAATCTAGACTGTTATGGTCTTATGGATTTTGAGCCACTGACTAAAAAAGCAGGACAATCAAAGTGAACTGTGTATTGGAAGAATAGGCCTTAAAGGAGTCAAAAGCTTACTTCTTGTAATTTATGACAAAACTGTTTTTTAAATTTAAATAATTTTAAATAAACCAGCACAGAGGAGCATTCTCTAAAAAATCTTAATAGTGTCAAGAGAGCATGTGTGTAATTATTTCCTTTTAAAGAGTTTTAAAGAATTCGACATTTGAAACAAACAAGTTAATAATTAATTACAATCAATAATATGTTAAAAGCACACAATTCTAAGAACTTAGCCCCATACCCAGTTTACTACTGCTTATAATAATCTTAAAGCAGGGGATGGAAAATTAGGGGGTTGAGAGCCCCCTATTCAGTCTATACTATCTTCTACAATATAAAGTTTGTCACTGGTGATGATAACATGACAATAAAAAGACAGCTTTTTCTTACCAGAACTTGGCCTGATTCGAATGTCTGTCAACAACACTTTTCCATTATCCAAAGCTGACAGGAATAAAGAATCATCATCGGGGTGAATACTCAGCCCATAGATAGGGTCGTCATGGTGACAAGTACAAACAACTTCACCACTGAAACAAACATACAACTATAAGGTAAAACTACGAACTTAAAGTTTCACTATTTAACTTCTACAATATCAAGTATGGCAAAATAACTTGAGAACTGTAATTTTAGAGTATTTATTTTGAAAATTTGAAAACAGTTGATGTCTATATAACAATTAAATTTAATATGGCAATTCTAACAAAACTTTGTTGATTCATTAACTACAGAGAAAGCTTTAAACTATATGATGAAAAAGCTGTTGTTTCCCAAAAAAACAAATGTGTGAAGTCTCCTGGCTTTAATTTTAATTGAGTTGTAGATTAATTGCGACTACCCTCAACTTCCATTGTGTATTACAATTAATAGTTTGTATTCATTGCAAAAATAAATCAACTTACGTTTTTATGTCATGTCGAAGTACCTGGTCATCATTTCCTACATAAAAAATCAAACAAAAATGTGATTGCTCTTGATCATATCTTTGATTTTTAAAAATACTGTTATTTAATAATAAATCAGTTATCTTTATAGTTCTCCACTACAGAAAAGTCTCTTCAAGTGGCAAATAATTAGTGCCTTCTCTGATACCCATAAAAGCCACAGGTGAATCAAGTTGATTAAGTACAGAAAAACTGATGCTTTTCACCTTCATTTTACAAAACCAATAAAACCTAATCCAATTAATATAACTTTTCAATTCACTTTATAATGGAAAACAGCAATAAAAGCTAGAAGATTCTCACAGTAACACGATCAGTCATTTCTATATGACTTCCCTTACCAAGACAAACAATTATATTTCTCTTGTAATGAAATGAATTGAATGGAGAGAGAAATTTGTTCCTATGTGAACGAGAGACCTGGGTACTAGTATGGTATTATATATAGAGGTATCGAATTATGAGAGCTTCAGTGTGGTCTAAGCTCGTAGTAATATTAAAATATTGCTAAAATTTTATATAAATTTGTGTATGTTCGGCATTTATATGTACTTGAATGTTGTTTTAAATTAAAGGTCTTACGGGTCTTGGACCTGACTAGGCAGTCAGTTGTCGTTTTATGACTCGAGTAAACTAGAGGAAAAGTTTTTCTTTCTTTTATCTATCCTACCAAATAAGAAAAATAAAGTTGACATTGCTATAAAATTTATGTGAAAATACAGGAAAACATTTTCAACTTGAAAGTAGTTTTAATTTTTCTATTATATTAATAAAATTCAAAGGGCAACACAATATGATTTTCGCATTTAATCATCATTTCATGTTCTTATTACAGGCTACTTTAGTGAGTTCAAGATTTTGGTCATAAGCATCACAACCAACCTGCTGAGTATATATGGCTGTTGTCACTGTCGAAAATGGTACAGAATATGTTGGATCTATGCTGGCCCTTCATGCATGTTGGATTGGCTGTACCATATACTGACCCTTCAACATTCCATAACAAAACTCGCCGATCGTCTCCACCTAAGAATAAACCAAAGGCAAAAGTAGTTAATATGTACATTAAAAATTTCCATATTTCCTTACACAGTTGTACATGCAGTCAAAAATTAAGCACACAATATTCAAACGGAAAAGGAATATAAGCTCACAACAATCTTAGCCTATAATACATAAAGGGATGTTACTTTCCTAGTTAAAAGCACAGTGGATAGAGCATCTCCTCACAAAAAGAACTCAAATATCAGGAAATTTTGCCGGAAGTATTCCTAAAAAATTCAACATTATCTTAAAAGTTAAATTTCTGTGACCATCTTTACAAGAAATAATTTTTTTTTATTAAATACCAATGGAACATGCAAGCATAGTTCTAAACACAAATTAAAACAAATAGGAACAAAATGTAGAATCATTTTTTTAATCACTCTGCAAAACAAAACAGAGACCCTTTTTTCGATACTGTAAAATAGTAACGGCTGAAAGTGAAAGCTTTTTAGGGTAACTATGGCTAATAATTCTGTGTTAATGGAAAAACTGAGTTATTACAGGTGAAACCAACGCGATAAAAAATTGCTATTGTTTTGATGCAACTCCATCAAAATTGCTCTTAAACTTAAAGCTTTTTTCTTTCGTTTGAGCAAACAAATCATTCTGAATGAAATCCGCGTATGTCATATTCAACGTTACTTCTACTTCTAAAATAAACAAAATCAGACCTTACCTGACACAATGAACTCTCCTCCATTCGAAGAGAACTCTATCGCATTAACACAACCAAAGTGGCCTTGTAAGTTTTTGTAATGAAGACTTGAACATCGAGCAAATTTTTCGTACACAAACTTATTGTAGATACCATTTGAGCCATAACTCTCGCTAATTCTTTGGTACGATGGGAAACTGCACACCTTGCTGGAAATTTTTGATGGAGATGAAGAGGGCATTTTTCAAATTAGAAATAATTTCCGTGAATTTCAAGTTATTCCGTGCATTTTTCATACATCACAACAGCTGAAAAGAAATAGAATGAGTGATCGAACATTTAATCTCGTGTCTATTCTTCTTTCAGCTCTCCCCAATTAAGCCGTGAGAGCCTAGTGAGTAGTCGATATTTTGCCAGGTTCCTAAGTTGTTGTTGCCAGGAGAGCGAAATAAACTGAGTTTTAAATTAACTTTTTCCTGGATAGTTTTTCTTTATTTTTATAAATTTATACATTCACAAATATGGATGATTTGCAGAAAGAGCTAGCAAAAATAACAGTTACTGCTCCTGAAATAGCAAAACTGTAAGTTCAGAACGTTGTCTAATTTTATCAGAGTTGTGCATTTTGTATACTGTTAACTCAACGCTATGATATCTGATAAATCTTTTAAAACTTTATGTTAATTATATGAAGTTTGTGCTGAAGCTACTTCAACTTACTAAGAATTTCATACTTGCTCATCACATCCACATTACTAGCGAATTCGTGGTGCTTTTCTTAAGTTTGTAATTTTCCCAGCAAATTTTTTTTTTCTAGATTAAGAAACATATAAATTGTTACAAACCTTATTGTCTATTTGTATCATTTTCTCTTCCGTCCTTTTAAGGTAGGTAAATAGCTGGGAGCTAACGTGTGCTGGATTAGTGTCCCGTCCAGGGAAGTAAACGGGAACTGGCTCCAACGTCCACCAGACTCGTAAAGAAATATATTATTTAAGTTAACGTCTTTACACGAAGGATCGAGTTGTTGCCCAATCTCCCTAGCCAGAGGCTAATGTTGAAGCTGATGACGGCACAGATTTTGGCTTGAAAGTCGATCAATGGAGGAAGGAAAGCCGGAGATCCCGGAGAAAAACCCTCAGAGTCAAATTTGGATCGACAAATCTCAGCCAACATGCAAACCCCAGGATTTGAACTCGGGTCTGCAGTGGTGGGAGGCATGAAAAGTTACGCCAACCTGACTCCCCAATTGGTTGCCTTAATTATCAATCTACATTATAATTATTTGTTATTTGTACATGTATGTGTATAGTTTATGTATTCAATTTCTTATTTGTTCAGAGCCAAAGAAGGTGATACAAAGTCACTTCCAGAATCATACAAGGTCAACAGTGAAAAGGAGAAGCTAGTTTTGTCTTATTGTGAAAACTTCAGGAGGCAATTTGTTCATCTGTATCGAGATCGAAAGCCACTCTTTCTGAACCCACTCAATGAATGTGATGTAGAGGTAAACGAATGGATGTTCTTTGAAAACTTGTGTGGTATACAGTGTTTGCAATACTTTAAAGTTTAAAACATTTTCTCTGTGCCAGACTTAGATTTTGTATTAAGTAAACTTACAAGTATAACTGCTATTTGATCCTGACAGAAATTTGTGTGTGGAACTGTGCGACCAACATTGTTACCATATAAGGAATTGTATGGCTATGATGGGTGTGCCCAGTTTGTGTCTGATTACCTCACATTCCAACCTCTTGATCCAGAAACTGAGTTGGTAAGATTTTTAAAACTTTTTGAATATTTTTTCAAAAATTTCTGAAGTGCACTAGTTTGTTGGCAAAACAATGGTTTAATCAATTTTTTGTCGAAATGCCAAGTTTACTTACTTTGAGTAGAGAAGGAAGCTGATATTTTGAGTGTTGGCTCTTCATTAGAGCTCCGACAGATCAACTATTTTCTAGCTAATTTTCATACTAGACGTTAGAGGTTAGAACAAATCAGCTATGCAAGGGCCCAAACTCCTTGTGCCACCTTTTTTAATGTTATTATAGCAGTAAAATCAACTTAGTTAATGATAGCACAATAATTTATTGTGATAACATGCTTATTGAATTACAAAAACCTTGAATTCACTTTTTGCAGCCGACTAAGCTGTTCTCCCCAACAACTGTACTGTCACAGCAGAAAGGCAACTGTTTCGATTTCAGTTGTCTTCTCTGCTCTCTTCTGATTGGAGCTGGCTATGATGCTTACTGTGTTTGTGGGTATGCAACCCGTGAAACTACTCTGATGGATGAGACAAGAGATCTCTGCCCTATTCTCAAACAAAAAGATGAGGCAAGTTTGTCCTTACTAATCTGTTTTGTTATTTAAAGGAAGAGTCAAACATAATAGCTGAATATCTGGTTGAACTGGTATAATGTAGCATCTACTGATTACAGAATGTTCTATGAATCACTTCTTTTATGGTTAACTAGCTATAGTGCTGTTATATGTTAATTACTGAAAAGTGCAGACAGTACTTTAAAGGCTATTTGAAAGACTTAAAAAATTCTTCTTACTTACCATCTGTTTGGACCAAAAACAAAGGATAAATTTACTTTCACAGAACCAGACCAAAAAAACTTTAGTAATTAAACTAATTCTGCTGTTGATGCTTTTTAGGATGTGGCATTTTTGGAGCCTTGTTCAATCCTTGCTGATCACAAAGTTCATTTTCAAAATTTGATAGCTCAATATTGGCTAAATTGATCAAAAATTTATTTTCACATTTGCTGCTGACTACTTTTTAGCATTCATTGAAATTCTTTCTGTTGCTCCATTAGGTTGCCAAAGAAGAAGTTAAAAAAGAAACCAAAAAGTATGCAGTAAAACCTCCAAAGGATTTGAGAAGCAAGTTTGAAGCGAAACTAGAAGCTAAAAAACTAGCTGAGGAAGAAGCAAAGGAAAAGAAAAGGCGAGATGAAGAAGCTGCACATATTGCGGTGAGTTTGTAAATACCCGGCTAAGATAAATTGTCTTACCGAATAAAAAACCTACCCTCCCTATTGCAGTGCTCAATAATTTGTGGAACAATTAAAAGTTTCTCATGGAAACAGTTAGAATTGTCATTTTCACTTCAGTCTAGTTCCTTGACGATTCCTTTACATTTTGTTATGCAGTATTCTCACTGTCAAAACACGAGTGTACAGCCTTCAATTACAAATATTTACAGTACATAGAAACAGTAGAAATGATTATCATATCTTTACGTTGAAATTCTACGTTCACTGCAGGGGCGGATCCAGGAATCTGAAAAGGGGGGGGTGAGTTTTCTAGGGGGGGTTGGGGGCATGCCCCCCCAGAAATTTTTGAAAATTTGAGTCTCTAAAATGGCTATTTCCAGCATTTTGCGACAAATTTCGTATCATTTAAGAATAATTTCTTGCTCGTAAACTTTGTTCAAATAAAGAGTTCAAATAAATGAAGTACGTTTGTGTTCTTGTAAAAAAAAAAATCCCAAAAGGGAGGGGCACAGGCCCCCCAGGCCCCCCTCCTGGATCCGCCACTGCACTGTTACTTTTGTCAAGTTCTTGGACGATTCATTGACGTTTTGTTAGTAGTTTATGCATACCAACAGAAACAGAAGTATGTAGCTTTCCGTTCGCGTAAACCACAATAATCGTCTCAACTTTATATCCATTCATTTCCTGTTTTTATTCTTGTTCTTTGGCGACTTATGGATGTTTTGTTTGTTTGTTATTATAACTTTAAGAGAAATAAACGAATATGCAATTTGCAGCATTTAGACTTTTATTAGAAGCACTACGTCTATGTCCTCATTTTGGACATAAAGTTATTATTTCTTAACTATTGAATGTATATCATGGGTTTAAGAAAAGCGCAATGGAATGTGTGGTATTTAAATTTTAAACTTCAATTCCAGGAACTAGAGAAACCCAAACCAGATAAACTCTTTGGATTAAGGGTGCATTGCTGGGTTCTGGTGTTGTCAGGGAAACGAGACATACCAGAAAGTTTCTTCATTGAATCCCTGACTGGGATGTCCAAGCCGCTGAATACAACTTCCTATCTCGGGATTGAGAGCGTCTGGAATAACAAGAATTACTGGGTAAACATGCAGGATTGCTCTCAGGGATTACAGGTGAATACTCGTTTCACAAAATCATGCCTCATGTCTTAAGTAGTCCATTCGGCATAACTTTTCCTTTTCATTCATTCATTCACTTTTTCGTTCGTCAATTTTTTCATTCATCTACCAATTTACTTTTAGATTTTTTCGTCTATCATTCCTTCTGTCGATCGATTGTTTACCATCCATACGTTACCTCCGTTCCTCCGTCCATCTCACTCTCGTCCGACCGTTCGTTCGTTCTTTCGTCTGCTCGTCCGTTTACCGTCCGTCCTTTCGTTCATTCATTCATTGCAGTTCTAAAGTAGAATTCGAGTGAGCTTTTGTGATGAGGGGGATATGTTCCGGTTTGAAAACTTTTTTTTGAAGATGTTCGTTATTAACGTAAACGTCACCTTCTGTATCTGACCAAAGAAGAGGAAAAACCAATACACCTGGAAATTGAACTCACGAGAGCAGTTAATGACAGAATAGAAACTCAGCGTGCTGACTCCTAAACCACAAACTCAACTGACGTGACGGAAAATGGGTAAAAAAAAACTCACTCACTGAACACTATACTGAAAGCGGGGATAAGGTCCGGCCCCACAAGCCACTTAATAATGATAATAACTTTATATCAAAACTCTGAATATCAATACTCAATTAAGAAGATTGAGAATTGAATAACTCTAGGTCAATTACAAACAATAAAATATGAGTTCCTAACTAATGAGTGATATCATTAGATGTCCCATCCCTTACGCAGTAATTAAAGTAAAAAACTATTCTGGAAACGATTGTTTCTTCGCTTATACAACGGGGAAGTTTTTTGATTTCTGAAATCATACGTGTGTTTATTCGTTGTAGTTTCGGGTCGCAGTTTATCCAATTTGCTTTTAGGATGCAGCGCGCTTCTGTAAAATGATAATACAATACTTAGCACGTAAAAAGGGTTTAAAAGGATTGAGTTTTGTTTGATACTAAAGCAATTCAACGATTACATTCTTGTTTTCTATTTGTGAAAGAGTTTATTGTTTCATAGTAATTATGATGGTCGTAGTGTAAATAGTTATAAAATCAAATATGCCAGAACGAACACTCTGAAATTTTCTTATTTTCATCGTGTAGTTAAAAAATGGAATGATTTGCCTCTGTCTCTTAGGGAAACTGACACTATAAGTTCTTTCAAGCGTGATCTTAAAGTCCACTTAATCCAAAGAGATCAATTTTTATAATTTTTATAATTTTATTATAATTAGATAATAATTAGATATTTTTTCATTGTACGTGTAAATTATATAGTATCAAAGTATTATAGTATATTGATTATTTAGTGTAAGTTATATAGATTTCTTTTTATTTGTACTTTTTACCCAAGGTAGCCTCGTTTTTGAGGGAACTATATTCCTGTTTAGAGGTTTTCCTCAGTTTATTTTTGTATTAGACTGGAAACTATTAAAGTAACGTAAAGTAAAGTAAAAGTAAAGTGTGGTTATTTTGCTTGTGTAGAACGTGGGTTTTGATTTGGGAGATGCATCCAAATGGGAGTTTATGTTCTCCACTATGGACAAGCCATTACTGACCATCCCCACCGTAGAAGAGGATATTTTAGATATGGACGAAGATGAGGTAAAGAGTTCTTAGTAAATGATTGCCGATGATTAAACACCTTAGATATATCTTCGTGTTGAAAACTTTTTGTTTTCACACGTTAAAAGATTATACGTTTGAAAATAACATTGACATACTTTTTCTGTTAATATAAGAATGAATATTTTCAGAGTAAATAAACAGTAAAAAATTTTAAATCAGTTACTGGATTTTAAGATTGAATTACAACTCGACGTTGCGACCGTATCACACGGTCTTCATCAGGAACCTGTCACGTGACGGGGTATGTCACGTGACAGATTCTGTTAATGTTTACTTTTGGTCGCCCACACTACATAGAAAACAAAACAGCGAAGTAAAACACTTACCGTATCTTTAAGTTCCCATGTAGTATTCTCTATGTACATTTTCTGACGCTAATCATCAATTTTCTCCTCCCTCGCCAAACTAAATTTGTTTTTTATTTTACTGCTGTAATAACCAAACTACGTTGGAATTTTTCACTTCTTCATTCGCTTTTAATTTCTTGGGTTCTTTGCCACTCATAGAACGAAGACGAAGGATCTAACTTCGACCTCCCTCCTTCGTGGGTGGACCAAATAGAAATTTCTCTAAAAGGTGAGCTGCTTAGTTTACTTTCCATTGTGCAGATCACAAAGGGATAAAATCTTCTTTGTTTCTAATCAATATATTAATACAACCTTTTCCAGAGTTCCAAACGCGTTGCCCATTTGGAAAAAAGACGAAATTATACAAAAAGGCTAAACTCGAGAAGTTTGCAGAATACCTTTTGAAAGACGGTTTAATATCAAGGCTTTCAATTTATAACGATAATGAACGTAAGTATTAATTATACTTGCTTTATCGGTACGGTCTATGTCTAAAATTTTATGATTTTTTGTTGCTTGTGAAAAATGCAAACAAAGCGAATCCTGTAATAAATACTGTATCCCAGTTACAGCTCATTGGCTTCAGAGGAAACGCAGTAAAGTACCACCTTCATGTTCTTTATGTTCTACACGTTCCACATGTTCTGTATGTTCTGTTAGCTCTATACCACCTACATGTTCTTTATGTTCTACACGTTCCACATGTTCTGTATGTTCTGTAAGTTCTATACCACCTACATGTTCTTTATCTTCTACACGTTCCACATGTTCTATAAGTTCTGTAAGTTCTATACCACCTACATGTTCTTTATGTTCTACACGTTCCACATGTTCTATATGTTCTGTAAGCTCTATACCATCTACCAGTTCTTTATGTTGTACACGTTCCACATGTTTTTATACGTCCTGTAAGCTCTATATATCTTCTTTACATGTTCTTTATGTTCTACAAGTTCTACGTGTTGTATATCAACTACATGTTCTATAGGCTATATTGTCTATACGATCTACACGTTCATTAGGGTTTATGTGTTCTGTATGCTCTGTAGGATAGATTTATACAGATTTAGTGTCTGTAGAGTATTCAGTGGTTGATATATCGAGAAAGAGCCTAAAAATGGTTCCAGCGACATCCGAAACAAGTATGGGTTAAAGTTATCGAGTATATATTGCGTTGTTCGTCAGGTTTCTCGCATTGTTCCTGCTGTGTCGTAATTATTTTTACTAATTTTAAACCAACTTTAAATTTTCTAGTGAAAGAATTGGTTGAGAAAAGAGAATTCTTCAAACACCGAGAAGACAAACTGGAAACCAAAGTACATAATGTCACTAGCAATTTAGTTGTGGAACATTTTCTTCCAGGCAGACGAGACTGCCTTAAGGGTGAGTATACAGGAAATTCTTTAGCTTTGCTTTGTATCTTCATTTTTTCCATGAAACACAGCCCTCAGCTTTAGTTGCACTTTTATAATTGGAAATGGCTTTAGTATGAGTAACTACCAACAACTTTTGTGCTTAGGTTTTTATAAAAAATTATATTTTCCCTTAAAGGGTTCAATGCAGGGAGTTGCTTTTACGGAGGAAGAAAGCTTAATCTCCATTTAACTCCCCTAACACACACGTTATTGATAAGATATTAACATTTATCCAAAACATGTTCTCTGTGTGGCTTACTATAATAACACAATTTACAATAAAGACATAAAATTAGGACAGTGCCATACTTTGTCTTTTGAATAATTACCAAAAACTCTCTATTTATAACATTTATTAATATTAATGTACATATCGATAAATAGCTATAACCTTAGTTCATACTGTCTTTCTATTTCTTAATATTTTCTTCATACATAGAGAAGTTTCCTATCATCCAAAGTTTATTGCTTAAAGTTTGGACCGAAAAGTTTGAAAGTTCCCCCTTACAAAGTTATGAAGACGACCTACTGACTAGAGGCCGTGTGTATCTGTGTCTAAAGAACTTTTGACTGCATCTAAAGGAAATCAAGAAAGAAATTTACTAAATTTTATTTCTTTTTTACTCCTTTCGTTTAGAACATTCGTACAAAGCCAACTCAACAGGTCTCGAGGCAGAAAGGACGATGAAATTTTACTCCAGGTATACCCTTACATAAAAGGTTGTTTTCATGTGGTTTATCCATTTTAAACGTCGTAGTAGAATTCTTCGATTCTTATGACTGTATAGGAGTTCAGATGACACGATAACCCCATTTGGTTAATTTGAACTCTTGCTTTCCGACCATGTATTTGCATACTCTTTTATTTTATGAAATGATCGTTCTATTATATTGATTCTTATTAGAGACTTTATTTAAAAGTGACTGCGCGATGCAGTTAAAACGGTCAATGCGTCCTTGACACATTCATTGCCATTCAAGTGACTGTGTAATAAAGTCCATGTGTCAAAACCCAATATAGTGACCTTGCTCCCCATATGAGTTCCCGTGGCTCAATGGTAGAGCATCCGATTAGTGTACGGAAGGTCACTGGTTCGATTCCCATCTGGAGCTCAGATTCCGAGTTCTTTATCTCCGCATGTTTATATATGTATCTTTTATTTTTGAAAATGCTTAAACTTTAAATGAGAGTTGACGATTATTTGAACTCTTTGCTGACTCAGTCTTGTCTGTGCACGTGCCTGTTCTTCATGAACAAAATTTTGATCTTTTTTGATGAAAAATCTTGCTATCAGTTCATAACTTGACAGTTCAATTACGTAAAAATCTCGTGCACTCTTTTACAACGGTTAAAATGCTTGATATTTAACCATTATTCCAAGAGCGCGCGTTGGATATCAGATGGTAAATAGCCAACGAGGCGCGTAGCACCAAGTTGGCTATAAATAATCTCATATCCAACAAGCGCGAATGGAATAATTGTTTTATTAAATTTTATGAGCTTTCCGAACCCTTCGATATTTGAAAATGACAGCCAAAGCTTGGCAACACTTTACACAGTCAGTTCCCATATATGGAAATTCGGTATATCAGCTAATAACCGAGATTGAGTGAACCAATGAGAACGCTAGAAACTCAATATTGGAGGTTGAAAATTTAATACTATATGATAGTCGAGGAAATACTTCTCAAACTCTTATCTCCTAACTCTTACACAGCTCACTTGAGCACGCACGCCTGTATTACTGCTAAGCTGTAAAAGTTAATTTCTTTTCCTAGCCTGGTGGCCGATGAGGCTGGTGCTTTTCTTCGGTATTCCCTTTCCCAGCCTGATGGCCAATGAGGCCGGAGCTTTTCTTCGGTATTCCCTTTCCCAGCCTGATGGCCAGTGAGGTCGGTGCTTTTCTTCGGTATTCCCTTTCCCAGCCTGATGGCCAGTGAGGTCGGTGCTTTTCTTCGGTATTCCCTTTCCCAGCCTGATGGCCAATAAGGCCGGAGCTTTTCTTCGGTTTCTGAAGTGTTAAGCTGATAAAAGTCTTTGACTCCCCCTGGACGGGACACTAATCCATCACAGGTTAGCTCCCAGCCAAAGCTGGTACTCATTTACCGACCTCATAAGGATGAAAAGCTGAGCAAGCTTTGGCGGAAAAGAAGGTCATACAAATATTCAAATCTCGGTAGAACCGAGGATCGAACCTAAGAGCTTGTGGCTGGAAGTAGGGATGTTACCAACTGCCCCAGCCGTGCCGCCGTGTTTTATAATTAATATATTGTTAAATTAGGAAAAAATGCCATATTTATTCTTCGTACGTTGCAGCGCTCGCATCGACGGACTTGTAAAGAGAGAGGAGACCGTGCTAGAAATGGTTGAAACATTTTTAGACAGGGATGATTTCCTTTACTACCGTCAAGTAAAGTTTGGAAAGCGAGTTAAAATATTCGGTCAACAGGATGGCAACGCAAGGCCCATCGTGGTGAGTACCGCTCTGAATTTAACGGTAAATTCATTTGCCAATGAATGAAGATATTCGAAAATTAGCAGCGCCACTTAGGAAAAGGAAAGGCTCAACATAGTCAGAAACTGAGGGTAATATATTACTTATTTCCGATAGCTTTAAACTTTTAATTTTGCTTAATTGTAACAGAGAATTGTGGAGCGGTTTCGTCGTAATAAGTCCAAGCCAGCCAACGATGATGTGGCTGAAAGAGTGTTTCTGGTGTCTGAGGAGCGTATTACTCTAACTTTTCATCTTGAAGACAAACGAGTCACTGCCTCCACGAGAGAATTTATCAGACCACCACACACAAATGAGAAAGGAGGTGCTCTTACCATGACTCCTGATATGACCAGCACTTTCCAGGTGGGTTTATAAATAGCTCGAAATTTTTATAATCCTTGTTTGTGATAGGAAAATGAGGTTTGGTTACCAACGTTGCATATTTACAGCTAGACTTACATGAGACAGCAAAGAGCGTTGTTCCCAAATACTAGAAGGATTATCGAAAACTATATGAACTTCACTGTTATCTTACCAACGCCAAAAAGTTTCTATTGTAAGAAATTGTTCCTGGAATGGGACAATATTCGGGATACGGGTATGTACTACCCTTCCTACTTTCTTTTTTATTTATTTATTTAGTTCGACCAGACCCCAATAAGTAATGAACAGCTAAAACAGGAAACTATAATATTGTACTCTTGTCTTTTTATAACCATTTGCAAGTTCTAAGGAGTATTTTCTAGTATTTAGGTTAGTTTATCAGTAACCGCCACGTTGTTGGGGTGTGCATTTAGCTATGCATTTTGCAAGAAAGGCCAATTAGCAAGCTAGGTATTTTTATCTACAGTTCAGCCAATCGAAATGATAGAAATGTATAGCTGGAAATCTGTTCCACGTTGTATACGTCTTATTCATGAACTATTTTATTGTCCCTGTATAGGTAGATCCGCTGACTAAACCCCAGAAAAATTTGGCAGTCTACAACATGTTGGTGGAACTCGTAGAAGCTGAGGAGCAATGCACAAGTCAAATACGAGCTTCAGAGGACGAGGTACGTACCAGCATTCCAGAGGGAAACTGTATTTGAATATCTGGTCTATTAATTTAAACATTCTTAACCATCGTACAGTTAACACCATTCCGAAAATTTGTTGTTGGATGCTAGTACCAGAATCATGCAGATTGGAATAGATTGGAATGTATATTTACCTGTTTTTAGTATATGCTAATGTTTGGAAGCAAAAATTGGAAGACATGGGAATTTAGTAGATTCGTGAGTGCTGCATTTTTAAGGTTCTATTGATATTAGTTGCATGTTCCACTCAAGCTAAATCCTTTACGAGCTTAGTGGCCCATGGAGCCAGCGCTTATCTCCGGTTTCTGTAGTGTTAAGCGGATGAGAGTCGTAGACTCCCCCTGGAC
>JAOEHV020504513.1:0-21088 GCA_025447995.2 Isaurus tuberculatus
AGCGCCGCCCCCGAATGAGCGCCGCATCTGAAGCTCTGAGAATTTAAAGAGCGCCGCGGCGCTCAAACGAGTAAATATGGTATATGGAAACCAGGCTTAAAGGTGGATATTTCAAGGTTTTGGACCTTTTTATTCTTGTCTATTTTCCCTATAACTTACTAGGCCTTACTATTTCTAAGAGTTTGATGTATTAGATAATTATTTCTGGCCATCGTAAAGCCGTTAATCAGTTTTCATGTATTCGCCTTCAGCCCCAGATCAGAGGCAGAGTTTTTTTAAATTTAGCTGGTAGTTTTGAAACTCAATTTTCCCATAGCTTTTTTCTTTAATTTAGGATACTGCAGCTCTATAAAAAGAAAACCTTCTACGTTTTGTTTACAGTTGCAAATCTTTTCCCAAAATTTTGTTTTTGTAACGCCCTTCATACTCATAGTATTAAATTTGCTCGCTCTCCTGAGGGCAGAAAATAATGTCTTCCCAAAGTTAGACCTCAAAACCAAAGTGACCTTTGTGTTGAATGTTTTGACTTTGAGTTGCAAAACAAGTAATTCTTCTGTAACGACTACGAAGTTTGTTTTTTTGTTTTGCGCTGCAGGATTCAGGGAGTAATTTCATACTGCCGCCGGTAGAAATTTTTTTCTCGTCGGTCTCATTCGCTCTTATCATGTGCTTCCTATTGTGAACATAATCTAACCAGGTTTAATTAGTGAATAAAGATTATTCCTTGCTGCTTCCGACATAGGGCTTCAAAAAACAAACGTAGGTAGACAGTGAAGCGCAAACAGGGAAGCTTGAATCTTGAAATAGCACATCGAGGTAAATGACTTTTTCTTACTTTACTGCAATCATAGACTTAAAAAGCACTTTAAAGCAGACCTACAAGAAAGAAATTGAAAAGGCAGCAATGATAAATTGTCTTCTATTCATCTCAGTTTGATAAATAAGAGCAACTGAATATGGAGGAAAGCAATACTTCAGGCCGAGTTGGACGTTTTACAAAAAAAATTCTGTAACTTCTCTGGAATGTAAATATTTTCATGACACTCAATTCATTTCCGTTATCTGTCGGAACAGTTTTAATCCACAGCGATGTCACGGAGCGATGACCTTCTGCAGCAAAAAATATCCCAATTGCTGTAGTTGCAATGATTTTAAATTTAAGTCAAAGTTAAGACAACAGCAAACAATCGATTCTTTTAATCGATTGAATTTGAAATTTTCGCTCTAAAGATGGCGCATTTAAGCGAATATTGAGCAGAATGTTGCGGGAGATCAAAGAGATTTCATTTTGTCACTTAGCGGTTCTCACTCTGGGTTGTTCGACTTTGCCCCATCAATAAAATAATTGCAATGCTAGCAAAAGGAGAACCCCTGCAATGATTTCTATCATCTGATCGCGAGTTCCATTTCAATCAACAGGTCACAGTTTTACAAGCAAGAGGAAATCGTCAATCAGCTGCTTGCTCATTTACGTGGTAAACGATCTTCAACCTACGAGCAGCAACAAAATCTTTATAGCTAGTATTTGTATTTAGAGAATGAACGTGGAAGGATTCAGAGAAAAGTTTTTACGTGTTATTTTCATCTTTTGTATTTTAAGCGGTGTACTCTTCTCCATTCTGAAAGCTCAGTTCGTCTTGGGTAATAAGAACATTGATAGATTCCAAAATGAAATGAAAAGAGCGCTAGAAGAGGAAAATGAACAGGAGAAAATTGGTTGCGGTTCACCAAAACGTGTAAAACGTCACGAACACAGTAGATTCCCGTTGTCACAACCTTCAAGTACAAAATTCGGTAAAGCACTTTTGTTTACCGGTCGTGAGGCAGTGAAATTTAAGGACGTACGCATCCCGACAACATTTCGCCAATTTACAGTTGATTTTTGGATCAAACCTGAGGGAGGTCAATATTCTCCTGTAACGATCTTGGGACTGTTTGATAACTGTTCTCCGCCCGGTATCAAAGACAGTGGTTGGAAAATCGGCCTGGCCGATGAGTCAACACAGAAAGTGGACGAGAATCTTGTGCGAAATCTTCGAGTATTTTTCAGTCTGCGCACAAGACGAGCCAAACTCAACACTACTATATATTCGGTATCTAAAGTGCAAGCAAGTGCATGGATCCATGTAGCAGCAACTTACGATGGTCGTAAAATGAGGCTTTTTATCAACCAGGCACAAGAAGCATCTTCGAGCGAGCAAAAAGGTAGAATTTTTGGCTTCCCGCATGGTGAGAGTGATGACAAAAATGTATACGCGCCTGATCTCTGTGAAAGTCTTGAAGCTGGTGGCAATCTTGCTTCAAATACATTTTACCGCGGAACCTTTGATGAATTGAGGCTATGGGGAGTTGCTAAACCACACAGGAATATCACTGACAACGCTTTTGTTATGATAACAAAACAAGAGAATGTTTTCTTTTACGAGGGATTTAGCGGCTCGATTCGGAGATGGATACCAATAACTGAGACAGTAGCGGAAGTTGTCAAATCAACGGTTCCGAGCGAGGCTCACGACCTGTCAATCCATAAACCACCGTGTGGCAACACCGTTTGCGATAATCCGGAGGTCGTTAAAAGTTACGTTAGAAACCCTCATCTTAGTGGTCACAAAGTCCTTAGATATCGCGTCGTAAACGTCATGAGGGACGACGGTACAGATCCAATCGTTACAAACGAACAGATTCAGCGACAACACCGAATCTTAAGCAACGCTTTCAATTCTTATAACATATCTTGGGAGCTTAACACAGTAGAGATTAAAAACTCATCTCTAAGATACCGCACTACTTTGTATCTTTGTGAAGCGAGCATGATTGGTGACCATAAATGTAACGATCAGTGTAACTTTGCTATAACCGGTAACGATGGAGGAGACTGCGAAGGACGCCGGCGATCAAGCTGCGACTCATCTCACCATCATAACGGACGTTGCGATCCAGAATGTAATCGTAAATACGATGGTTGGGATTTGGGCGAGTGCTGCGATCCAAGAATTACAGACACACACAAGACTTGTTTTGACCCCAAATCGCCACACCGAGCTTATATCAGTGTGCGGGAGTACAAGTCTATTATCAATCTTGAAAACAGAGAGTTTCTGAATGTCTATTTTGCTCGCTGGTCGAAGCGATCGATACAGGGTATTGCAACTTTCCCTTGGGACAAGAGTGTACACGGTATTGAGGGGGGTATAGTGTTGGACCCCAAAAACTACGGCACATCCCATGCGATAATACATGAACTCGGCCACGCCCTGGGCTTGCTCCATGTTCATCACGGTGTTTCGGAGATGAAATGTACTGACGAATGTTTTGAGAGTTTTCCATCATTGGAGTTGGGCGACCTGTGCTCAGACACCAATCCTACCCCTGCTAATCAAATTTGTGCGGATCCCAGGTTGAAACGATCAGAAACTGTGTGCGGTCATAAAGCGTTTCGAAACACGCCGTTTAGGAACTTTATGAGTTATTCTGATGACACCTGCACGAACTCTTTCACACCTCAACAATCAGCGCGAATGCATTGTTACGCAGACATGGTATACCAGTCGTGGCAGCCAGCGGCTACTAAACCGTCGTTCATCCCCTTGCCACCCAGAATCACGTCAGAAGATCCCCAAGGTGTCACCCTTGCTTGGATTCCGCCGCTAGGCACAGGTGGAGCTAACGCAATCAACAAATGTCATGAATGCAAGGACAACAGTATCTTCCAACAATATGCTGTGACGGCCTGGTCACCAAATCTCGTTAAACCGTCTGGGAACTGGGCACCACATCAAGCCATTGGTGCGCCAGATGCACAGCCCTGTAGTATAAGTCCTAAGGCTTGGTTACCCGAGAGCCGCATGTGCCCGGAATGTTATATCGAGCTGGGATTTAAAAAAGCTGTTGTTCCTTCGCTCCTTTCAATCTGGGTCCCTTCGCGCCCAAAAGATGGGATTCGAGACATTCAGCTTCTTTTAACCGATAAGACAAAAGAATCATTGGGGAACGCGACTGCGCAATGCGACGAACCGCTGACTATTCCAATTAACACAAACAAAAAAGTGATGAAGATTCGTATTCATGTGCGTAATCCGTACGTCAGTATCGACGCCGTTCGTTTGACGTCATCTGTCAATCATCCAAACTGCCGCAAATGTCGTGATGCGTTTTACACAGTTTCACGTTATCCACCGTTTCCTCCAAGCCAAGATCTGGTTGAAGGGAAAGCTGTGGTCAAAACACCAAATTTCAAAGACAGGTATTCACCCATTTTGATTAATTCATTTTTGAATACCGTAAATTTCCGGTTTGAACCCAAGAACTAACTTGTAGCAATATTTTATTTTTTTTCGCTTCATTACCTTGCATGTCCCAGGTTTTAAAAAGGTTAGAAATAAAAGTTCTGAATTGTGAGGTTCTTTGCAAAATCAGAAAGAAGGTCACACAAATGTCAAATTTTGGCAGAGCCGGTGATCGAACCGGGATCTTGTGGTTGGAAGGCATAGATCTTACCAACTGCGCCAACCATGCCGCATAAACGCCATGAAACATGGCCAAAATAAAAGGGTGTTCTGGTACCCTGGTGGGCTGCAAACGTATAATTTGGGCGAGGAAACCACAATTGAAAAGAAGAGCATATAAACAAAGAAAGTTAGTTCGTTTAGAAAATAAATAAAAATCGCGCAAGTAAGTTTATTTAATTTTGTTAAATAGTTTTTAAAAAAAACTATTAAAATGCGTCGGCGAGTAGGAACAAATTAATGACTTAATCAACTCAAGGTTGAGCTGTTGATTCATCACTTTAGGTAGAGGTGAAAAGCTTAGGTTTCGAAGGTAAGGAAATGAATTGCTGTTCTTACAAAGGGCCAACGCCCGAAACTTTAGATTTCTTCTCTGTTAACTGCAATGTCTAAACAGGTCAGCCCAGAGGTAATTAAATAACGTAAATTTAATTTTAAATTTGAGCCAAAAACATTTTTTTAACTTGAAACCAGAAAATTTGTTTGTTAGCAAACCATGGTTTAACGAAACTAGTAGCATATGCGAAAGGGTTATCAGGAACTTTACGGTATTAATGTTATTTCAATAGAAATCATAGTTTGTTGCTGTTATCGTTGTTAGTGTTGCATGCTGCTGTTTGTATCTTACTGAAATTAGTGACAAAATAAATGCGCCGAATGTTATACCATACCATATACTGTATTTTGTTTTATCATTAGTTCTACAGAATATCTGTTGTGAAATTAAATTTCTCTTTCAGGAGAAAAAATGTATTTTCTTATGCAATATCTGGAACCAACATTAAAAAGGTGTTTCTATATTTCGAGGGAAACAAAATGATTGGCTTTCAAAGATTTTAATAAAAAGATTATAAATATAAGGCAATTATATAATATTTTTGTGACAATTAAAGCCTTATCACATTTTCATAAATGATTTCTATTTATTAAGGGGGGTAGGTGCATTGATTTTATTGCCATTGTGCAAGGCAAGGGGTATTATAATGTTTTCAATAGAAAGCTTTGTGATCTGTGTTACTTAAAGACAATGAACAGAAAAAGGTTTGAGAGATCTAAGTTTTTTTAGAGAAAAAGCTTCAAGAATGTAGTTAGTTTAAGTTAAAACATTGCACAAAGCGGAAATCAAATGAAGAGTTGGAATGAGGGAAATTTAACCGGAAGTTTGAAAATCTTTTTCTGTGAACAAATCAATATGTTTGATGATGTATTTAAGATATCTGATAATGATTCCATAACGTCACTCTTTATGTTTGAAAGGAGAAGGAAAATTCGAATCTCAAAGTTCAACTCGCGATATCAGCGGTAGCAGAATGCAATGCAATCATGATATCCACTAGACCACCAACTTAACAAAATTTAACTAGAAATCTTGGTACGTGTCATGATTTTTTTCACAAGCTTTGTTTTACACTTACTTTTGTTGCTTTATCTGTAATCTTGCCGCCATTCTTGCTTCAGGACAATCAAGAAAGGCGTCACATATCAATATGAGGTTCAGGCTGTGATTAGCTCTAGTCTGGTTGGCGCAGGCGCACCATCACCACCTCTGTTTTACACTCCAAAGCGAGGTTTCTGTGGGGACGGAAAAGTGGACAAGAAGAATGGGGAGGAGTGTGACGATGGAAACTTGCGTGATGGGGACGGGTGCAACCTGAAATGCAAGAAAGAAGACGTGTTCCATTGCAAAGGTACTTAAACAACGTATTCTGTGATCGAACCTTCTATTTAAGTCATTAAAAATTGTGAGATTTCTTTGTAATTGAGGTCGGATATCCGGAAATTTGTCTCTTGGCCTACGCTGAGTAAGATATTGCAGAGGTGAAGGGTTTAAGTTCCATTGAAGCCAAAATCATTTTTTTGCATCTTATGTTAACACTAATGTTTTACTGCAACATTTAAATATAGTATTTTATTCATATTTCATTGATTTTTAATATTTCTCAACAGTTAACAATTGTTCTGATTAGGGTAAACATATTTTAACGAAATGTGCTGTTCATCAATTGAATGACGCTTTTCATACTTCTAAATAATTCAGTAGATCATTAGCCAACCAGAAAGCGCCGTTATAGTCAGGTGATGTGCTTAGAAACCGAATAATTGATTAGGTTCAAATACACGTGTTTCAGTGACAAATTTGATAAATCACATGAGCAAAATGTTTCTTTATCTGTATATTCATTGACCATAAAACCGTTAACGTGAACAAAATAGGGTTCAATAAATTCAATTATTGTACTTAGTACATATAACAAAACTATGTGGTATGATTGCGATAACAATGGTAATCGTATAGTTATTTATTGCGAAATAATATATTGGTTGCAATATATTCGTCTACTAGTTTTCTATAGTGTCATGCTATTTTAATCAATATCTTATGCAATTAAACGTCAAACAAAACTGCACCTTTTATCAGTTCAAATAAAGGATTTATGTTTCAGACACCAAGCAGGTTTCCTTCATCTAAAGATTCATTTCAAGACTGGACTTTGAAGAACGTAATCTTTAAACAGCCAACCTGGTTTCAACGTGGTTACTTTTAATTTTCGCACTCCTTGCTATTCGAATAGGAAGCTGCTCATTTGTCATTATACAGTTTAGACTTTTGTATGTTCTTTTCTATTAATATCTCGTCTTCTTTCTTCGTTTTTGTTTTCCTGAATCATCAGACAGTATTAGCCAGGTCGAAACTAACTTCGAAACAAAGAATTAGTTCTCAGTCAAACGACTTCAAAGAAGCAAATTCACAACCACTGAAACTAATTACGTTTTTCAAAACTATTCAAAGAATCGTTACAAGTAGATTTTGTAAAAAGTGGAAAAATCTAACAAGTACGTGTAAGATAGCCGATTGAAAAAGACAATTAGTGATAACTAACCCATCAGACAGGTGACATACTCGGGTTTTAGTTTAACTTTCTCAGTAGGTATCGCTAATTACAAAATTAATCATATATACATGAAAAAATAACTTGATTCTGATTGATAAAAAGCAGCGCAATTACTTTGTAATTCTGTGCAAAAATGTGTAATCCGTGCAGAAATTTGTAATTTCGTGCAATTACAATCTCAAACACTTAAATCTGATTGGATAGTAAACAATACAAAGCTAATAAGCCAATCAAAATGCAGAAGTTTCTGTGACAACAATGGAGGGAAATTCGAAGAAAAATTTTGAAAGCAAACAAAATAGCCAAGTTTTTCACCGTGATTGTTTTATAATTTTTTCAGTATATGATTAACATGTAATCGAACCTTTACTCGTTCAATATAGAATTAATTTGCACTTGTGTGTTTTAAAAAGCTCAAATTGCGTTCGCCCTAACGGGCTTTTTAAAACAAACTCGTGCAAATTAATTCCATATTAAGCTCGTAATGGTTCAAGTTTATAAACTAATTTTGTAATTGTATTTGTCGGAGAATTTTATGAAAAAAATTGGACTCTGAGTCACTGGGTTTCCAGACACCCAACTGACTTTGGTATTAGGAAATTCGTTTACATGCTTTTAACTTACGATAGGTAAATGAGTACCAGCTTCGGTTGGGAGCTAACCTGCAATGGATTAGTGTCCCGTCCAGGGGGAGTCAGAGACTCACATCCGCTTAACACTACATAAGTCGGAGATAAGCTCCGGCTTCATGGGCCACTAGGCTTGTAAAAAGATTTAGTTTTATAGCTTCTAATTTACACTCCGCGATCTGACGACCCGACAAAAAATAAAAATTTACTCTTGTGCCAAAATCATTGTTATTATAGAAATCTTTCATACCCTTTTAATTTGGCTTTGTTTTTTCTGTTGTCTTTCTTTTAAGTATTTCGCCCATTTATGATTATGGTGTGGCCTAAAAACTCACAGGGAAAAACATCATTTTGAAAACTCTTGTTATCGAAACATCTATCTACCTTACGTGCGCTAATATAAATTGTCTTCTGATTGGCTACATATTGGCTATTATAAATCCGGCATTCTGATTGGCTACTAAGTGGCTATTATAAATTCGGCATTCTGATTGGCTACTCTCCTAGGATCCTGTTTCAATAATCCTTTAACGCTTGCAGGGGCGGATCCAGAAATTTGAAAAGGGGGGGGGGGCACAGTGAACGCCAAAGGTGCGAGTTTTCTAGGGGGGTCTGGGGGCATCTTCCCCCAGAAATTTTTGAAAATTTGAGTCTCTAAAATGGCTATTTCCATCATTTTGCGACAAATTTCGTATCATTTAAGAATAATTTCTTCTTGTAAACTTTGTTCAAATAAAGAGTTCAAATAAATGCAATACGTGGTGTTTTTGTACAAAAAAAAAAAAAAAATCCCAAAAGGGGGGAGCACAGGCCCCCCAGGCCCCCCCCCTTGGATCCGCCACTGGCTTGTTTCTTTCTCAAGATTCAACCTTCTTGTTTGTTATGCTTGTAGGTCACCCAAGCTTGTGTTACCGTCACGATGGAGACGGCGTTTGTGAGGAGTTTGAGAAAACGACTAGTATTAAAGACTGTGGTTTCTACACACCACAAGGGTTCATGGATCAGTGGGCGGTGAAGTCAGTGTCTAACCAAAAGTACCATCAGGAGGACTGTCGGGTTGATGTAGTGAATGGACCGCCCCCACGTGATCTGGTATGCAGTCTATAACTTTTTCATATATGTTTCTCATACAATCGTACAGATTAAAAGCACTAACATTACTAAAACAATTTATTTTAGAATGAGATTTTTCCCTGTCTTAAAGAGTACCAAAGCGCCAAACAATGCTGGAGTAATTGTCGCTATTTCTTTGATGACGTAGAACAAGGGAGAAAAATCCAAGAAAGGGCGCACTGTTTTAAACATGTCTACCTGTTTCCACAGGCAAATATCACACATCTGGCAGGCATATTAAAAACAACGCACGCTTTCTGGGATTTCCCTGATTTCTCTTCCTTGTTCTACGGACTCAATGAATTAGAGTCCATTTCTCCAGCATTCTCTTGCGTTCGGTCGTCCTGAAAGGCGTGGCTGTTCTAGCAAGTTTAAAGCTCAATTAGGGCATGAAAAATTGGCAGAATTTAAAAATTCTTTTTGAAAATCGATTCTGGAGGTTAGAAAAACATATAAAAACAGCCACCCTGTACAGTGGCGCCGGCACGGGGGGGGCAAGGGGGCGGCCGCCCCCCCCCAAAAAAAAAATAATATTGGAGGGGCATCGCCCCCCCAAAAATCATGTTGAAGCCCTTACGAATTTACGAATGTGATCCTTGTACCAAAATTTACGTCTCAAAATACAGGAAATAGCGTCTCAGAGGGGTTAAAAATTCAAAATTTCCCGGGGAAGCATGCCCCCGGACCCCCCTAGCTTTTCGCGCCTGCGGCGCCCGAAATCTTGGTCCCCCAATCAAAATTTGCTGCCGCCGCCTCTGCTGTAAAATGTTCATAAACACTTTAACTTTATACCAGATTATTGAACAGAAAAAAAGATAAAGAACGCAGTCTTGAAGACAAAGGAAGCAGCGTAGATTATTTGTTATGTAGTTGTCTCAGGTTCACATCCCACCTAACCACGGACTTAAGTGATCTCCACCATGCTTTATTACCAGCCTACTGGTTTGTCTTCTATCAGTTGGGGTTTTAACTTTGTGTCAAGTGTGCCAACGTCGAACCTTACTTAAGATGTGATTACTTGCAAATGTAAAAGTACTTAAGACATATTTATTGTGAACGTGAGCAAAGTTTAAAAGTTTGATTATTTCGGAAATCAAAACAATGAAATTAGCCATCTGGTTGCTTAGGAGGTTTTTAAGTTAAGAAAAACATTATTCTACAAAGTGTATTCTACTGCTTTTGTTTAAAGTTTCCTTCCTCCATGTTGCCTTTTCTTTTACTATTCATTTTATGAACCCTTCTCTCTCGTCTCCCTAAAATATACAATCTAAAAAACTTCGCAAGAATACAAACTTTCGAAAACAGAAATAAAAGCTTGCTAAATTTGTTTTTTTCCCCTCAATGTCAGGTTTGTAAAGCAATTTCTGATCCACAAACCTCGTGGAAGCCTTGCGATTATGGTAGACGGCATTTTTGGCTAGAAGTGGAGTTCAGAATTCCTGTTGTTGCCTCAGCTGTGCTGCTCTATTTAGCATCTGACGGCAAGGATCAATACGACATGGAAACCAAAACCGTTAGAATAGAGGTAGCCGACAACCACAACCAGTATCACACAAACGGAGATGACGTCGCTCTGTCGTGTAAGGAAAACCCAGTCACGATTCCCATCCTTCACGACATGACTAAACCATTTTACTACACGACAAAGATTCGGATTAGTTTTAAGTCCGAGTCGATAGCGATAGCCGGCGTAGCACTTCGTTCAAGCAAATACTTCAACCCGGTAGCTCTGCAAAACTGCAAACATGGACAAATGTTTAACCCGCTAACACAGCAATGCCATGATTACACGTGTACAGTCCCCTCCTGTAAAGAACTTGAGATGGCGCACGCGGACATCGCGTGCCAAGGAAGAAAAGAGGGTCAAGTATGTAGTGTCACGTGCAAGAATGGATATCTACCAAGTGAAGTATTTCACATGACATGCCTTGGAGGGAAGTGGGTTGATCGCGTCACTCGTATCAAGAGATGTGAACCGGTGAAGTGTGCCAAACCTAAGATTACAAATGGAAAAGCAGGTACCGTAGAGGGAAAAAAATTTCTATTGGCTTTATGTAGGTTACAAGAAGCTTAACCTCATTGCAAAACGTCTGCTATTTGATCGCAGTTGTGACAATTGTGCACTGGCGGGAATAGCAAGCTGAGCTGGACACCTCCATGGTAGTTAACCACTACCGTAAAAATATGGGCAGTATGCGATACCATGAAATGTTGTTTCGGTTTTTCCGTTTTAGCAACATCCACAGCATTTAGTTTTTGTACGGATTTAAATTAGCGTTTATCCAGTTGTCAAAAAAGACAAGACGGGTTGAAGGTTTTTGTTCCTTTTTATTTAATAATGTTGTGATCACTATCAACTTCCCATTCCGTAACTCCAAACAACAAAATTGTAGCGCAAAATAATTTCACGTGTTCCAAATGATTAACACACCTGCCCGCTTAAAATATCGTTTCTTATATAACTCCAGAATGCCGAGACGGGACCACGTTTGGCAAAAAGTGTACCTTCACTTGCAAGCCCAACGTTAAGATGACTCCTGGTAAAAACGTAATTGAATGCGAGGAAGACGGAAGGTGGTCCACGGCTGCCGCGCATTGTACCATGACCTGCCCAGAGCCGGCTGTACCAAAATACTCTAAACAAGTTGATGCGAAGTGCATCGGTAACAAAGCGCGGGGAGTACAACCATTCAAACCAGGGACAACTTGTAGATTCCGTTGCCTGGAAGGCTTTAGAGCAAATCGCAAGGACAAATACAACAAAAAAGTTATAAGATTGCGATGTAAGAAGAGTGGTCGCTGGAGCGGAGATGAATGTGAACAAATCACATGTGCCAGACCGTCGCCACTCATTTTAGCTTTCTACAACTGTACCAATGGAAATGCCTACGCAAGCAAGTGTACATTTATTTGTCCCGGACAAAAAGTAAGTGTTTTTGCAGGGAACTTACAAACCTTAATTTAATTTTAAAAACCTTGAAATTCCCTGAATTTTTCTAACTTTAGCATTTGCGTTTTTTTATATCGCGTTTATTAGTTATAACGTTACTAGAAATAACCAAAGGTTAGGAAGTGCGGGCGAAAGCAGTTTTTGTGCTGGCATTTTCACGGACATTTGTTATTGCTCCCTAATTTTAATTTTTACTCATTTACTGTAAATTAGATTCTTATAATATGGACATGTTACTAAGACAGTTTCTTTTGTTACGGTTGCACTCTGTTTTTCAAGTATTCATATGGGTTTGCCAAAGTATAAACAAACTCAATTAAATTTCTTAACCTTAAAATTATCAAGACTTTTACTATTTCAAAAAAATATTTCATACGACCGCCTCGTATATGTTTTGCGTGTGCTAAAAACCAACCGATGCCCATATTTTTTGAGTCCGCACATGACCAGGTGACGTCAAAACTTCTCGAGAACGGAACGAATGATTATCGATCGATTTTAGCAGAACTATTTTGAAGCAAAAGTAAGGTCAAGACTAGGTTGCGTGCTCCTTTTCTCGCCCGCAATAAAACAGTTATTCGAAATAGAGGCTTTGACCTCTTTTTTTTTTGACATCGGTGTTGTGCTCTTACCGACTTAGCTATGAAGCCACAGCTGTTGGGAGCAGGTTAATTTTAGTGGGTCTATCAATGCCATTCTAAGGGGTACAGCAAGTAGTGCGATTGAGTTCGTATCGCGGTTATTAGCAATATAAAAGTTTGGGCCAAATTATTGCAATTTCTCAATATATATACCTAAAGATAAGATCCATCTTCCCAGGTTCGATCCCTGGTTCTGCCGAAATTTGAACATTTGTGTGACCTTCTTTTCCGCCAAAGCTTACTCAGCTTTTCATTCTTACGAGATCGGTAAATGAGTACCAGCTTCGGCTGGGAGCTAACCTGTGATGGATTAGTGTCCCGTCCAGGAGGATAAGCGCCGGCCCATGGGCCACTAGGCTCGTATAAGGATTATAACTAGCTTAGCTTTATGCAAAGAGCTAACAAAGAATGTCAATATAGCCATTAACAGCTGAACTACACTGACCAATGGAATAGCTGGCTGCAATATAATTTTATTACTTTTGGTAGTGAGTAAAATGACCTAATTTTACTACATTCTTCCTTGTTTCTGACCTAGCACGAGGTAATCACATGCAACCATGATGGTCTTTGGACTGGAATATTTCGACAATGTCCAACCGCTGGCCATTGCAATCGACCAAAAAATGCTAATGGTGCGATGTTTAACTGCGGGAGCATGGTGCCTGGAAGCAAGTGCAAGGCCAAGTGCAATAGAAAGGGATTTGAAGCATCTGTAACGGTAAGAAGCAATTTGAGTTATAAGTATCTTCAGTATTTCTTCTATTTAGCTCCCTGTGGGAACTTATGGCCAAATGCCAATTTGATGTATTATTTTCAACCTCGAATATTGCGTTTCGCGCGTTCTGATTGGTTCACTCAATCCCGGTTATCAGCTCATATTCGGAATTGACCATATATGGAAACTGACTGTGTTGTTTGCAAAGCCGAAAAATAGGCTCTTAATAAAATTTAGCTGTTATTTTTAAGTATCGAAGGGTTCGGAAAGCTCAAGAAATTTAATAAAACAATTATTCCATTCGCGCTTGTTGGATATGAGATGATTTAAAGCCAACTCGGCGTTAATCAATAATTTCTTCATTGATGGTCACAGATACTGTATAACTCTAAGTCTGGCGGCGTGGTTGGCGCAGTTGGTAAGATCTATGTCTTCTATCCAACCACAAGGTCCCAGGTTCGATTCTTCGTCTCTGCTGAAATTTGAATATTTGTATGACCTTCTTTTCCGCCAAAGCTTACTCAGCTTTCCATCCTTACGAGGTCGGTAAATGAGTACCAGTTTCGGCTGGGAGCTAACCTGCGATGGATTAGTGTCCCGTCCAGGGGAAGTCAATGACTCTAATCTGCTTAACATTACGGAAACCAGAGATAAGCGCCGGCCCCATGGGCCACTAGGCTCGGAAAAGGATTTAGCTTTCTAGAAACTCGACGCTCGTTCCTGTTATATGATAGGATACATAAACGCTTAGTATTTTCGAGATAAGGATAAAGGCTGGTTTTTCTAAACCCTACCCGCAAGTCGTAAATATCGTGTCATTACGTGCTCTTAAACCTCCACGTTACTTTACTCAACGTTTAGGACGATGAAAATTCGCACCTTTTTATTTGAGAGTTAAAGGTTTAAGACAAAAGTGCTCGAAAACTGATTATTTCATCAAAGTGGAGCCTCGAGGTTATTTAGAATCTCATAAACTTTTCTTAATCTAAGCTTGAGTTTCTAACAAAAACGATTCCTTTTAAAGAAAAAACGTGTAAACAACATTAACTTCATGTTAACGATATTTCATTGTTCCTCTCAAGGGACATGAAAGCAAACGGCTCATCACGATGACATGCACCGCCAGTCGTAGATGGTCCCCAGATCCCTCCAAGATTTTTTGCCTGCCACGGTGCAAGCTGAAGGAGATTGGGGACGGTTACTGCGACGGGGCAAACAACAACAAACATTGTAGTTACGATGGCGGCGACTGTTGCAAATCTACGCTGAAAAAGGGTTCTAGTGTCCTGCATGGTCGCAGTTGTGATTCTAAGACCGACTGCAAATGCAAAGATCCGAAAGCCACCGAGAACCGGAACGACGAGCCTCCGACAGATGACGAAGATGCGGAAGGCAGCGGACGAAACTCCATGATTATTGAAACTAACGACGGAGTTGAAAATGAAAAGAAAAAGATTTGATTTACATATTTTGATTATTTCCATATTTGGGATACAGGGCAGAAAACGTTAATTAATTTTATTTTACTTACAACATTAATAATTATGACAAATTTTTAAAACCTGTTTGGTTTTATCCAAACGCTGAAAAGACAATTACAGATCACAAATTAATATATACTTCACGTTTTGTCCCAGTATCACTTGTATTAAAACGCAAATTATGTTGCAATTGAAATGAGTTCAAATTTCACTGATTCCATATTTAACCCTTACTTTGCCAAAACTGAGTTTCACATAATGCAGAAAGTTTTGAAACTTATAAATAATTGTTTGGAAGTGACCTTTCATTTTGCCTGTCTGGAAAAGAACAGATTTACTTACCTCTTCTCCGTTTGTCTTAAGACTAGATTCACTGAGGAACTAGTTACTTTTTAAACAGTTTTTGTTAGATAATTCTTTACATGAACCTTTAAACTAGGGAAAAGCGATCCCACGTACAATGACGGTTTTATTTCCGGTTTATTTTGTCATCCATTTTTCAAGTCCTGACATTAGCTGGCTCTCGGAGTCCAAGGGAGTTCGGATTTCAGCTCGAGGATTTCGGATCAGGGCTCGTGGATTCCAGATTTTAGCTCGTGGACTCCGGATTTTAGCTCGTGGATTCCGGATTTTTGCTCGTAGACTCCGGATCAGGGCTCGTGCATTCCGTATTTCAGCTCGTGGATTCTAGGTCAGGATTTATGGATTCCGGATCAATTCTCGTAAATGCCGGACTCCATTGCCTGGATTTCAGATTCTGAATCAAAGATTTTACTGCAATATTGATTTTAGCTCGTGGGTTCCAGATTAGGGATCGTGGCTTCCGGATTCTATGAGACGAGGCTTAGCTCACAAAAAAAAGCAGAAACTAAATAATTCTTCTTCTCCGAAGATAAAACTTCCGAATTCCGAAAGGGAATCCAACCCATGGCTCCCTGATTACTAGTCAGATGCTCTACCTATATTGAGCTATAAGACTTCAGATGAAGTACAAACCACAAGAACTGAGTTAATATTCTCGCATTCTCCATGCGAGTTCTTGCAGCTCAGTGTATACACATTTTTTTAATAGGCAACCCCATTTTTGACTCCAGCCTCGAGGTGCTAAAGGTGATTGCCATTTTTATGCTAAAAGTTGCTTAAAGGTTGCTAAGGAAATTATGTGGTCTGCCTAAGTTGCCAACAAGTTGCTTAGTTCAGCAATCTTTAAACCCCTTGCACAAACCAAACGACCTTTATTTTTAGTTTGAAATGAAGATCAAAGAAGTCCATCAAATGACCTCAACTAGCTAAACTAGACTAATTAAAGTCATGATTCGAATCTAAAAAACTGGCATTTACTTTGTGTAGATAGCACAGAAACTTGAACCAATCAAAAGAGAGATAAAATTCACCCAAAACTTGTTTCAACCAATCACAGACCTTGTTTATGTCTATGTGCTCTACACGATGTAAGAGCGAAAAATCTGCAAATGGTCAAGGCCATTTTCAGCTTCAGTTGCTTCACAAGTCACTTTCAGCCTCAGGGGTTGCTAAGCAGGTTGTTTGATTTTTGGCCTAATTTCAGCCTCAGAGCTAAGCAACTGAGTTGCCTGTAACAAAAAGGTGTAAAGCATCAGACCAGTAATTAGAGTGTCACGGCTTCGACTCCCGTTATGGACTAGGAAATCTTTCTTCTGAGAAGATTAGCTTGATTTTTCCTGTATATAGCACTATGATGTGCCGCGGATATTTTAGTCGCCAACACCTTTGGTTTATGTTTCCTTGAAAAACATTAGCCGAGAAACATAAATTTTCATAGTTTTCTCTAGAAAACAGTTCTTGTATCCATCTTCTTTATCCGTGTAAGTCTTACTCTTCTATAAATGCGTTTTATCGTGAGTTAGTTTATAATGATAATAAAAAATATCAAATGCTTTAAGGCTTGTTTCTGGCTGTGCTGAGTGCTTATCTTAACTATTCAGATCTTAGCGAAGAAATGAACGATTGCCCATTGCCCATGGCACTCGTTGCTCGGAAACTATATGGTTAGGCTTAGATACAAAAATCCCGAAAAATAACCAAAAAATCTATCCGGAAATTCTCCAAAAAATTCTATGTATCCCAATTATATCTCTAGAAAACTCGATTTTTCTTCTAAAAATCCCGATTTCGTTCTTTTTTTATTTCGAAATAATCACATAATTTACATAAAATGCGGGGTTCCTGTGGCGAAATTGCATGGAAACAACTTCAAACTGATTCAAAATGATCATTTTTTACTAGACAAGTTGTTCACTCCTATGCTTCCAGGCCTTATAGTGAAGGCAAGGCATCCTGGGAACATTGCTCATGGGCTAAACTGCTTACCAGTGATATTTTTATGAAAAAAGCCCGCTTGGAAACAGTGGGAGCTTCTAAAAGCCACTCAAGTTTGTTTTTATGCTATTGGCTGTATTTTTCTAAACATAATCTTCTAAAAATCCTTAAATTTTCTAAAAATCCCGTTTGGTCTAAAAATTCTAAAAAAATCTGGATTTTTGTAACTAAGCTAAATATTGGACAGTTTTGTGTGTTATCGGATGAACATGTCAAACGGTCCCGACATTTCACCGGACATCCACCCAACAATTGTCGGGCCATATGTTGGCCAGTTTTGTGTGTTATCGGATGAACATGTCGAACGGTCCCGACATTTCACCGGACATCCACCCAACAACTGTCGGGCCAAATGTTGGCCAGTTTTGTGTGTTATCGGATGAACATGTCAAACGGCTCCGACATTTCACCGGACATCCACCCAACAATTGTCGGGCCAAATGTTTGCCAGTTTTGTGTGTTATCTGATGAACATGTTAAACGGTCCCGACATTTCACCGGACATCCACCCAACAATTGTCGGGCCAAATGTTGGCCAGTTTTGTGTGTTATCGGATGAACATGTCAAACGGTCCCGACATTTCACCGGATATCCACCCAAAAATTGTCGGGCCAAATGTTTGCCAGTTTTGTGTGTTATCGGATGAACATGTCAAACGGTCCCGACATTTCACCGGACATCCACCCAACAATTGTCGGGCCAAATGTTTGCCAGTTTTGTGTGTTATCGGATGAACAATGTTTGCTCTGAATCAAACTTCACTTGACATTGACCCAACACAAAAAATCCGGTCTCGACATGGTCGGATGGCCATTTCAAACGCCCCCAACATTTGACACGACTAGTGTCGGGTGGATGTCGGCTGAAATGTCGGGACCGTTTGATAGGAGCTCTAGTATCACTCAACTAGTTAGATAAATATTTAGAAACAAAGTAAAAGGGTACTTTGATTATGCCTTAATCTTCCTCGATGCTTTATATACGAATCGGAACACGTCTGTTCCAGTTTCAGATCGTTTTCTGTTTTTGTTTTGCCATTTTGTTTGCATGACGTCTCTGTTGCGCTGAAATTTTTCTAAGATAGTTGCATCGGAGGGCAGTATGGGTGCAACTCCCTACTTCAGAAATATTAAATAAAAAATAGCATGTGTTACATCGAGTTTCCCGCTTACTTAAAAAAAAACCCCAGGGACAAGAGTTATGCAACGCAAACAAATGACGCCGCACGCGAATTTCAAATTGAAAAGTAGGCCATAGAAACCAACCTTAAACTTAAACAGGCAGACCAAAATCCGTATCGAAAGCTTGGCGGAAGATTCAAAGACAGTCAGTGTATTTACTGACACGAAATGTCCGGGATTCCCTTTAAGTTATTTTAAAATACTTACGGTGATTAAATGGATTGGCGGAAAAGATGCCTTTATATTCACTGTAATATCTGAAAATTTTTATGGTCTCATTAGACTAAAAATATTCCATATATTAAGCTGAAACTTTCACTGATGAAGTATTATGCTATGTTCTACCTAAATGTACATATATTTTGTTTAAAGCTTGAAGGTGAATTTATGGCTAATTATGCTTATGAAGCAAAATGTAAACAACGAAATTCGCCAGAAGGAAAAACAACCCCAATGATATTAGACAAGAAAGGCTCTTTATTTCACCATTTGCTTTATTTCGGTAAATACCCACAGTATACTTTATCAATTTATAATAATTGGCTAGCATTTTTCACTATAACAAATTAAATTAAAGGTGACTGCACGGTTAAAATTACTTTTCTGTTGAATATGAAAATTTACTAAGCTTCCCCTCCCCCCTCTCTATAAAGCCCCCACTTTAAAGCCAGCAAAAAATAAAAAATAAAAATCAATAAACTTCAGCTGGGCTGGGTTGTTCAAAAGCTGGTTAAAACTGTAACCTTAGATTACACCGAAATTCAAACGTCGATTTCTTCACAAGAAAAGGTCTGCATTACTCACGAACACTATTCAGATATCTTAACAAAACAATTATTTCCATCCCAAATTTCCATGTCAAATCTGTTTATGGAAGAAAGGAAACATCAACACAAATTTAAAACGTAACCCTGGGTTAGTGCTAATCGCCCTTTGAACAACCGGACCCAGGAGGGCTAAATATGAAGTATGGTATTTCTAACTTTTAGCTTTTCCTGCATACTCCCGTAAAATACTTTTTAGTTAACCTTTGTAGTGAAAAAATAAGTTATTAAGAAACATTAAAAGACATTTAAAGTATTAAATATGTTTTTATTATTCTGTGAAAAGGCCACATATGCCTTTGAGAATTACCACTTCACTGTCAGAGCTAAAATGAACCATTAATATTTTGCCGCGGTTGAAACAAAACTCCAAATAACAAATACAAAGCAATTTGCTAAGAAAGATTAGGTAGAAAAATATTGCATGATTATACAAGCATCTCAAAACGGAAGATATTTACAGACTGGTATGTCAAGGAATGTTTACGAAAACAATATATTAACCCCAATTTGAAGGCCAAACCAATTTACAGCAGGTAGAATATCGAAAAATGGATTAAAAATGTAACCCTGGGTTTGCGCCGGACAAAGGAGCCCTAGCTTATAGCATAAAACAGAGCATTTCCTTAAAAGTATTTCTACTTAACCATGCAAACAGTAAGCTTTTAATATACGGGCAAAATGTCTTTTCTTAGTAATTTATCTTTAAAAGTATTTTTACACAAGTAAATTCAGTAATTTTAATATTGCAAAGTGTCTGTTTTTAGTTGTATATTCATAAAAGCATTTTCTACATTATTAAATAAAATTTGGTTAAAATAGCTGTATATGTTCAAAATATCCTGTAAAGCAAGTGAATTTTTTTCAACAGCGATTTAGAAATAACCACATTTTAAGACACTTCATTGCTGTTCTGTAAAAATATGACATATGTGCTGCTCAAAAATACTAGATATAATTAAATTTTTAAAATCACTCCAGTAATGAATATTGCAGGATATTTTGAGTAACAGAAAGAGTAAACGTAATTTACAAAACCTAATTACACCATTTTTCCAAGACACGTTTTTTTACTCTTTCAAAACCATTACTGGAGCAAAGGAAATTTTTGTCCGATGCAAAGATTACCAGCTTGCCCCCATAAAGGCCTGACTCGAGTAAAAATACTGAGTGGGAAATTCTACAAAATATATTCTCTGCTATATTAGGTTAGCTATATATAGTTTAGTTGAAATACCTCAATAGAAGGTGTTAGACCTTAACTACAGGACTCTTTCTGTGTCTACTAGATTACTTTTTGAGGACGTCTTTAACTGATACTTTTGTATTTGCAGTAGTTGTTTTATTTTATAGAGCTAGGTTCATTTTGGTGCGTAATATCATAAATATAGCACCGTTGTTCTGTGGCGAGAGACACTGGTCGTGAGAGTGGAGACCTCATAAAGGACACTTCTCACAGTGGCCTCCAGCAAAAACTAATACTCATTTTACTGACATCAAAAGTTGAAACGTTGAGTGAAAATTGGCGGAAAAGGTCACTTTTATGTTAAACTCTGCACATACTAAAGACTATAACACGGGATGTTTTGGTTGGAAGGCAGAGACCTCAAGAGCTTAACAAATGCAGCGCCAACCAGACCGCCAGATTGAGTTTAGCTAAGTCCTTTATGACTTAAAGAGCTATCTGAATCTGTTGGCTGCCTCGAGACGGGACAGTAATAAGCAATTATTGGATGAGGTTGAGCAAAATATCGTGATTTGTCAGTGGCGAGCAGATTCATTATTTGCCGAAG
>JAOEHV020504619.1:0-21084 GCA_025447995.2 Isaurus tuberculatus
CACTGTGTTACCTCAAAAATGCACTGTTCCTCAGCCAATAAGAATCGAGTAATTTTTTCATGTATATTATTATAATAATAAATACTTATAATAAATACTTTATTTAACGTCTTTACACGCAGGGAGTGGTTGCCCAATCTCCCTAGTCAGAGGCTAATGTTTAAGTGGTCGACGGCACAAATTTTGGCGTAAAAGTCGATTTTGAGGAGGGAGGATCTCGGAGAGAAACCCTCGAAGTCAGATTGAGATAAAAAAATCTCAATCCACATACGAACCCCGGCATTCGAACTCGGGTCCGTAGTGGTGGGAGGCGTGGGTGATAACCACTAGGCCAACCTGACTCCCCGATAAACAAAATTGAACAGCAGCTCATAAAGTTCAAATAGAAATCCAACACCGAGTTTTTGTTCTTACTGTTTTACAAACAGTAACACTGACAGAGTATCTTCCACCATCAATACTTTAACTAACAGTCTAAGAAGAAAAGTTACGCTTTCTACTAAATTGAGTAATAAGCTCGACAACTTCAAACACTGTAAATATTCAAATTCTTCGCGCACGCAAAGTAAAATTTCAACGAAATTTTATTTCATATTTCATATAATCGGTTGGTGTGTTTTGATCGGCTATTTATTGTTCTAAAATATAAAAACAACAGGATTAAATCTGGAGTCACAGGGGGAGGTGAGAGCCCAAACTATAGAGCCGGCTCTGGCTAGCAGGTTGAGGCTACTTCAGGAAAAACTGAACATTACGTCCTGGACAGCTGAGGCCAACGTTAGTGATTCTTGCGCAGTGAAATGAATATTCCAGGACTTTCCAGCACTTTTACTTAAATTCCAAAGCTTTCCAGGCCTTGAAAATACTTTTTTAAATCCAAGGATTTTGAAGGCCCGTGGGAACCCTCTATTATTCACGACGGACATATATTTTATACGATCTTATACAAGTTTACTGTGAATTTGTTACCAGCGACTCCTTCTTCCGTAGGGGGCCTTTCTTCAAACCAGAGGCCAGTAGAAGATGAAGGAAGGCGTAGAACAGAGTACTCGGCCAGCGGGTAAGAAATAATTCATCCACCTCAACTGGATTGAAATGAACATTACGTAAACAAACAAATTGTTAATAAAAAAGATAAAATTGCCTAAAATACACTCAAAATGACCAGTTTACAAGAAATATTTCTAGATAACTAGGAGAAAATAACTTTCTGTTAACGCAAGTATTGAAGTGTCACTTTCGAACATTTTCTGTCTTTACAACAAGACTTTGCAATTACTTTCAAAAACACTTAAGAATCTTAAAAGTTTCCCTTTCTAAACTTCAATTGATTTTGTCTTTCAAATTAACAATTGTTACCCTTACGACCCTCATGAAGCCTAGTTGTGGGAAACAGACTAATAAAGCGAAATACTTGTGGGCTGTTGCTCGAATGATAATCACAAGTATACGTAGCAGATGCGTGGCTCGTATCCAGGTTTACCACTGTTTATGGTAGATTTTTAAAGGGGTAATCGAACGAGGCCAAGTCAAATTTCGAAAAAAATTACCCGTCTTTTCGCCTAATTAGAATTAATTGCCCGAGCGGAATTCTTTCAGAATTAAGCCAAAAGACAAGTGATTTTTTTTCGAAATTTTGACGAGGACTCATTCGATTACCTTTTAACAATATAGCAAACAAATTATTACTTTCTTTTAGTTTTGCGTGACTTCGCGCGCGTGAAAATTTGTTTTGTATACACGACATTTTGATTTTTGCTCGCGTGACGAACTAGTTGCCATTGATAATTTGTAATTGCCCATGTGAAATTTCAAAGGAAGGGCAATTACAGATAAATCGAGGGCAGAGTTGCGTCTATAATTTGCCTGCTATATCATTAAAGGTTTATTATATGGCTAGATAGTTTTTTGCAATCTGATTGGCTGCTGGGAGGGCGAGATTTCCCTGTAATGACCGGTCATTGTGAGATTTGTTTTTTATTTTTTTCTGACATTTATTTTTGATTGTTCATTTTTGAAGAAATCATTTTTGCCTGTTTTTCGTGACGACTGCCGATTCGGCTGAGTGAACATCGTTTGAAATGAGTGCGCGCGTGCAAGCGGATATGGAAATTAACTTCAGTGGTTTCTTTTTCGTTTTCTTCCGAAAATAAACTAAAGGCCATATAATAAATAACTTATTAACCTCGTCCGTTCGATCATTACAGGGAAATCTCAGACCTCTGACATCTCAGAAATCTCAAAGCCTCGGTCTGAGATTTCCCTGTAATGACCTCACTCTCGGTTAATAAGTAGTATGTAATTGGTATGTAATACCCGATATAATTGTAACCTTAATGCTCATTGTTAGTGGTTGAAGTACTAGACACTAGCATGCATAAGTTACCTATACTCGTAATTATCTTTACATATTCACGAAAGTATGATTTCACGTGATAAAAAACTTGGTCATACAGATTAAAGCAAGCGCTGTTCAGAAAACATCTGCCGGACCTTCTGATTACTAAAAAAAGTATACGGAAAGTTGACAAGCAACGATGATAAATTTAGGAAACTATATTTCGATCGGCCACACCGATCTTCATCAGGTTCACTTATCATTATTATTTGGTTGACTTGGTCCGGCCCGGATCCAACGTACAGAAAGTTGTACACGGGTTTTTGCTACAACATTTCTTAAAGAAGTAACACATGTTGACTTCACTGATTATTTAAACTTAATTGATTAACAACTCAGCTCGCAGCTTACATTCATAAATGTTTTCCCAAAGGTAAAAAAACCAAAATGGAAATATGACCAATAACAATTATCGTTATTATACAACCAACTTGTATTAGTCATACATATTAGTGTTTCTGAACATACATGTGTTGTAAAAATAAGTTTTGTTACAATTCCAGTGTATTTATAGTATGAAGATTTGCTTTGGCAATATGTAAAAGTTATGTCATGCCAATAAAGCCATTACTACTACAATTTACCACTCTTAATTAAAGAATAACAACATTTTTTCTTCCCAATTAACTTTTAACTTTAATGGCCTGTTCACATGGAGGTGGGGGACCCCGGGTAGCTGGGGTCGATAATATGTTGCTTTCATATGCGTTTGACGACCCCGGGGACCTGGGGTGGGGTGTATGCGTGGTTATAGTGAGATGACAGGCCTACACGACATCACATTTGATTTTCTTTGAAACCCCCATTTTTTTTTGTTTTCTTAAGTTTTGTAAGTTCTTTGTGGGAGTCTGCTCGTTTGCAGTTTGTTTTGATTGAATAAACTTGTCAACAAATGCCGATGTTCTTTCCGTTATTAGGCTGTCAAATTTTCAGATGATGGCCATTTGGATATATTTGATTTGCTTATAGTTTTGAGTTGGGTTATTTTGATCGTATTCTGAGTTTTTAAATAGATTTTCCATTTGCTTTTTGCGAAAAAGTTCACCACAGTCTGTATTGGCGCCATTTTGTATTACCGCTTGTTTTTAGCGGGCTAAATTTGACAAATGCCCGGATGAACCTCACCCCAGCACCCCGGGGTAGAGTGTTCACATGAAAAAAATCAACCCCACCTGAGTGGGGTCCTCCACCTTGCATGTGAAAGCAACCTGGCAAACAAGAGATAATATATGGAGATGTTGGGAACCCCACTGAACCAGGGTACCCCAGCTACCCGGGGTCCCCCACCTCCATGGAAGACTCGAGACATGAGTGGTCAGATACAAAACATGGCAACAACGTAAAATTACTATAATGAACTCTTCAAAAAAGAACATTTTTTTACGTTCTTAGAGTTTTAGTTTTACTTTTTGATTTTCGGAAATACATGTTTTATCTTGAGATAAAAAGGCACCGTCAAATAAGAGCTGTAGCCGCAACGCAAAAAACTGCGTTTGCTGAAGTTGATACAGCAGGTTAGAGGTTCGTGTTATCATTCATGATTGTTTACGCGGGAAAATTTACGTCCCAAGTTGTGGACGGATAACTGTCCCGTCTGTCAATTTTCTAACAGTATCGCGACGAAAAATTCTCTTAAAATGTTTTTACGTACACGCGCGAAAATTTTTAGCCAAAAAATTTCGCTAGCTTATATTCTCGTACGTGCCAAAAAAAATATGAATATTTTTGAAATTTTTTTCTTAAACGCTAAATGCAAGATTTTCTATACAAACTTCGTTGCTATACATGCATGTAAAAAGTTTCATAGTGTATTCATTATCATCATAATTACATTTTGCATCATAATGTTAATGAAAAAAACGGGTTTATCAATTTCGCTTCAAATCAAACTCATGCCATGTTTGGAAGAATAAAGAACGTATCAACTTCACTCATCTCAACCACCATCATATATTGAACGACTCACCTGTTTGAAAAGTGTTATCAACATTTTCACCATTAAATGCGGACGCTTCCAGATAAACACATTGTTTCAGATCTACAATGAGTTTGCTGATGTGACGAGTGCAGACAGGGCTTGGGTGGTCGCTTGTAATGCCATCTGTTGCAAAGGTTATCATAGAAGTTTGAACTATTACATTGGTAGAAAAACATTAAATGCCAAATCGTGCAAAACTGGAACCTTTACTTATGGAAAAGTCAATATACAAGCTAAGGGCCGCCCAAGGTTAGCCTATAGTTGGTGTTTTGCCAGTGTATTGTGCTAGAGGCTGGCGTTCGATTCCCGGCCGGAAAAATACTCAGGGTCTTAAAATAATTGAAGAGGTTATATCTTTAATCTAACATCTGCAAACGGTTAGACCTCCGCGTCTTTTCGGAAAAAAACATTAAAGCGTAGATTCAGTCTCTCGACAATTTACCGGGGGAATTGAAGAGCCAATAGCTTGATCCTAATTTTGCGGCCCTTTCGTTTCATTGATGGCATTTTCTATCATTTGAAGTGCTTGTGAGCCGCTGTACGTAGCAAACTATCTAAAACCCTCTAATGTTGAATCCTGCATTCACTTGTAATATAAACCCAAAACGCTCGACGAAGAGGCTACATAATCAAGTTATAAAGTTGGAGCTAGGCTTCTATAGTTTTTACAGATTCAGCATTTTAACGTAAAGTCAAGTTCAATTTCTCTTGCCTAAAAAGTTAACAACGTTGAAATGAAAAGGTGACCTGGAAAAAAATAAGAATGGAATTTTCAGCCTGGCCATCTGTTTTGACACTCACAAGAAAAACTTTAGTGGCTCTATATCCACCAGATAACAAATAGTAAAGTATAGTTGCCTAGTTAATATATTGACTTATCCATAAGTATATTTAAGTATTTACCGAATAATCGTTTTACTTTCTCAAAAGCAGCTGATTTTCAAGTAATTATATAAAAAATTCGGATATTTTGTTAAAATCAGGGAGACAGGGAGGTGCCACGGAAAATCAGGAGGGTAAAAACATCTGTATTGCCATATATAACTACCTTTCATAGCCACAAGAATAACTGGAAGGTCAGCCACGTTCCTGTACTGTGACATTCTTGAGTAGTATTGATGAATGACGCTAAAACTCAGTTCATCATCCAAGCTGAAGACAAACATGATTGCATCCACCCATTGAGTAAACTGTTGAAACACAATGTACAGTGTTTAGATACAGATCAGATACCCCTCTGGGCTTCAAAGCGCCAGTCATGTTGTCCGGTCGAACACACTGATTTTTGATCACAACAAGACTTTGTGACGTGGAAATTTGCAACTACCAAGAATTTCTGAAGCACTACATTGGCTAGGTTTATATTCATTTTTATTTTCTTTTGGAAACATGAATGTTTTCCCTCGTGATTACCAACTTATAGTTTAAACTTAAAATTTCTTTGAACAGGTAAATGACCGGACAATATGTCCGGCAATCCAAGAATTCGTTTGGTCAAGAAACTTTACCTGTAAATCAGGGGGCCCCGTCTCATCTCGTATTAATAATAAATAACTAGATCCACGGAATTTGACTTCTTTCTTGTATCTTCCTGTGTAAGACGATTCTATTCTTGCTTGATTTCCAGATAGAAAGCATTGAAGAAGAAATGACTTCCCAGACACAGCACTACCAACTATACCCTGCAAGGGAGAAAGGGTGATCAGAATCAGTTCTCTTAGAAGGGATCCTGAGTGATGTTGATGTGAATAGTTTTTGGAAAACTACAGACTAAAGTATAAAAGAAGAATAATGTCAGAACAAAAATTTTATGGAGATAAATTGAATAGGTCTTCTCTTATAAGCCCATGCACCTGCCACAGATCTTGGCATGAACCCTACATAGGAAGGAAATAACAAAAGAGCCACTTGAGAGAAATCAAGAAAAATTAACCCATAATTGTTTATCTCAGGCTTGAAATCTAGACTGCCAGTTGAAAACAAACACTATTCACTCAGTCATTGACTCCTTATTCAGCTATATCCTGACCAGTGGCGGCAGCAGAGAGGTTGAATTACTTTAAGGGTTAAGGGGGGAGGGAGAAATGAAAAATCGCACCTTTGAGTATTTGTGAATGCCTCATTATTGAGGTATTCATATAATCACATGAAAAAAACAGAGAAATTAAGAGACTTTGCATTAAAACTGCAAAAATTTAAATTAGAATAATTTTTGAATTGGTTCTGTTTCATTTTAAAGAAATATACTCTCATGAAGACAAAAAATTCACTTTTTAGTTGAATGGAATGAACCCCTTTAGATTTCTTGTCCCTTTGGTTTTCAAAATTCCTGCCCCCACCCCCCATCAAATATTTGTTGTCGCTGCCTCTGCTGACTTCCTACTCAGCTTTCCTGATTCCCAAATTAGTTATCCTGACTACCAACTCAACCACCCTGATTCACTAGGCAGCTACAGTATCCCAACTCCCAACTTAGCAATCCTGTGGTGACTCTTCCTGACACCCTACTTAGCTTTCTTGACACCCAACTAGGCCATCCTGACCAAGAGACCAGATTTTTATTAAACATCAGCTATCAAAATTGGGTACAGTGGAAACTAACGAGGTGAAGCTTAGAGTTTGGATGTTCCACATATTAATTAAAAAAAATACTGGACCTGATTAATTTAGCCAACAGAACTTTATATCTCAAGTATCACAAAAATTTAAATGTCATCAGCATGGGAGTTGTTGCTGGTACTTTTTCACCACCATCGTAATTCATATCACTATCAGAAAATGAAGGGCAGTTTTACTGCACCCTAATTAGTCGGGCTACGCGCAGTGGCCCGACTTTAGTTTTACCTTTTTGCCAATCTGTCTCGTCGCGTTTGATCAATTACTTAGTGTAAGACTTCGCGAATTTTCCGAAAAGTGCACAGGAAGCCCAAAAGTCCTTGTATTGTAGCCTGACTACACGCTCTTAGAGTGTCTAGTTATTATATAATAAAGGCAGCACTTTTCCTTTGCTCAGAGCAAAATTACTTCCATTTGATTGGTTGGTTTGTTACATAGCAACCCAAAATGTTATTTTTTAAGTAACAATGGAATCCAATTTTGCTATAAACAAGTTACCACAAGCGCCCTTCTGCAATTAAAGTCAAATTAATTTCATTTTTGTTTCTAAGTTTCAGAATTACCCTCATTGGACTTTCCATAGTGTTTCAGGTAATTAGACAAAACTTTGGAAACAGTCTTTGAAAAAAATTCAAACTGCAGTCCAGCCCATGTATAATTACTTATAAATAATTGTTAGTAACATCATCATTATCATCATTTTTAACACAAAATATCAAATGCAACTCACAAGTTTCAGTTCTTGGTTGGGACTTAATCTCCCTCCTGTGAACTCTGGACTGCTGAGAAAACAATCTGAAATAAAAAATTCAAGTATGAAGAACAAGCTAAGGAATGACATTAAATTACCCAAATTGCCACAAAATAAATCTTTAGCATGATGTTGGGTTTGATTTAGAAAAGTAACAAATACTAAGTATTACAATTAATTGTATGTAAGAAAACAAGAAATTTTAGAAGTCTGCTGCTGTTAGTAAACACTTATTTTTTATTGAATATTTAAATTCAGAAACAGACAATAACTAGACAAGCAGTATGTCAAAAAGTCTGGCAACAGTTTTACAAGGCAGGGTCCAGATATTTAAAAAAAGGTAAATCACCTTCTCAATACTATACCACCCTCTTCTTTTAAATAAGCCCCTAAAATTCCAAACAGAGATTGTAAAGAATTGCAGAAAAGCATCTCATTCTAGAATACTCTGTATTTCTATGTTTACTTTTATATTGCACTGCATAATTTGTTTTACTGTTTTATAGCTATACTGACTAATTGACTCGTGCATATTAATTGGTACATAAAAATTGATTTGTTCATATATCTTTGTACAAAAGACAAGGTGTTTTCCAGGAATTCCTGGAGTAAAGCAAAACCTGATTTACTGTTTTTAAAATCACATAGATAGCTAGAATCCAAACTGACTTAACTCAAACCATTCAACATCTCCCCCCAAAAAAAGTTATATTAACCCAGCCTATTTTTAAAATTTCTATTCCTGCCTTTTTACATTTTTTATGGTGAGTCTTGAAATTTTTCTTGAGCTGGAACTTTAACTTATAAAATTTCAAAAACGAACAAGGTAAGGAAACTTCCTGTTTTCAACACTTGTTATCTCCTCAGGCAATCTGAGGCTTAGGAGAAAAAATGTCACAAGCATGTTTTTGTTACTTCTAAAAGGGGCTCTCCGAATTCATTAAACCCAAAAGTTAATTTAGTTGATACTCAGTCACTGCACACTTACCTAGCCTTTACTAAGGGAAATCAAACGGCAAATCTAATCAGATTGTTCCGTAATAAATTATGAGAGCTGTCTCGATAACCGTATAAATGGCCCATAATTCAAAAAACATGTCAGCTATCTGACATAAAGAGACTTTTAATTTTATTTTAATGAAAATGCTTCCCGACATGTCATACTTCCAAATTGCAAACATAATTTCAAAACTAAGTGTGCATGAGTGTTTAAGCTTTGCTGAAGTGTACCGAGGAAGTTAAAAATAAACGGGCGCAGGAAGGGAGTTATCAAATGCTCAATTTCACAGCCCTCAGAAACGAGTATTTAATAACAAAAATTAAATAAAAACCAAATAAAATCAAATTTAACGAATAAATTTAGGCACATGACTGTGAAAACGGTTTTATAACGGTGGGATGGAAATGGTGAAAGATTTCAAATTACAAATTGCTGTTTCCTTTTGGCAGAAACTCAAAACGGTTTTAAACACCTGCGCAGCATACATTTACGGTATTCTAAATGTTGGAGATGCGGACTCTATTAATGAAATGGTTTTAATCAGCTAAAACAAATTTGGACCACATATAAGTCCTATGTTGACCAATGCAACAGACATTTTGAAAAATCATGTTAGTATGTTCGTGATAATATGAAATATGAAATAAATATCTAAATAGAAAGTGTTTCAAGCTAATAATTACACGAAATATCTTTAAACGTCAACATAAAAAATAAAAATTACATTTATTGATTTGGTATGGCTTCTTTTCAATAAGCAAATCAGTTTTACGCGTCAAGCGACTTTTCTCGCAACTAAAAAGACTTTTAGCGCGGCGCTGTTCATATCAGCTAGTTGAAATTACCCGTGAAGTTATAGTTCTTACTTTTAGTTCTCGACAACCAAAGACGTACATGTTCTATTTATTGTTCTTGTCTGGGTACAAATCAAAACAGAAAACACAATTCACAGAACAAAAAGCCGTAATCCTTTGTCTCGCTTTAAGCGGTCGACCATGAAGAGCAGTTTTGAATTAAAAAACGGAATTCGGTACTAAAATAAAAACACTTTAAAATCGTTAACTGCATACCCTTTGAAATGGAAAGGATAAAATGAATCAAACTGAGCATTAGCAAAACCTAACTAGCAGCTAAGTCCTACCTTCAATTCGTGTTACTTTTTGTCTCATTTTGCGTTTTAGAGTAACATTGTCCAGTTCTTCTAAGAGATCGTGAAGTTGAAGAACACTTTCGTGGAAAATTTCGAATCGTTTAGCTTCTTGTTGGACTGCTAAAGCCTCTAAGTCATCCGTTCCTGGCATATTTGGTACACAAACACTGCCACTACGGGCAATCCATCTTCCTTCGCCAAGAAAAAATTATCGTTTGTTTGAATCAAAACACAAACTTTGTGGTTGCTGGCTTTCAGCTGTTGTCGATTTCCTTCTTCGGCCCAGACTCTCGGATATAACACACGCGCGGTCGGAGACTTAAAGCACGAAATACAGAAATATTTCGTTCAACAACTTCACCGACAAAAATATGAAATTTACCAAGAAATGTTTTAAGGCACTGCTGTAGGTAAACAAACTTGACCCGTTCCACTGACAAGCTGTCAACTTTACGCATGTGTCATTGCCATATCCGGTATCTGGATTACGACACGATCAGAATAAGTTCATAAATTAAACTAGATGTTCTAACGCAAACTTATGTTTCCCTGAAAATGATTGCTGAGGACATTATATAAGAAAGTATTCAGTCATGAGACAGACTATGTTTGCATATTGATTGACGTTTGGTTTTTCAGACTCTATACAGCATTTTTATGGTCATTTAATCGATTTACAAAATTAACAAGAATAAAAAATTATTAAATATTTAGTACTTATTTATGAGCCGACTGTTCTTGATGTTTTCCTTATGTCTGCAGCAAAGCATTTTTTAAAAGTATTTACGTATATAATGATGGACTTGTATCTTCTGTCAAGTTATGGATTTAGAAGAAGAAATTTAATCAACTTTAATGATCGTAAGTCACAAAGAAATTCCACTCAGACACCAATGACGTCTGGAAAATCGGGAATATGATTCATAAAATATTGTGTTGAATTGTGGGAATTAAAGTTCATATTACTACATCAACAAAAACAGTTTCAGCAAGAACAGCATTTATTGACTTTTTAATATGAGAAAAAATATATATTAGTTAAAATCAGAATGTCGTTTAATTCACTTTTGTTCATTGCACGTACATTTTAGTTTTTAAAATAAATGTTTTCTACTTCATACATGATATTTCAAAGTGTGTAAAAACGAAATAAAAGGGAACAGACTAAATGATTGAGACGGGGGTGGCGAATTTATGTATGTTTTTTTTTTCTCAGTTTCAAATAAAACTATATATTATGATTTATTAACATGAATGCAGACGATGAAAAAAGCCTTTCGTTTCGTAGAGTTTCGTAAAGAAGTGTGACCCATCTTGCGTTTGCATCTTTTTTCATTCGACTTTTCTTTGCATGAGTTTTTTGTGTCTTTTTTCCCCATCATTTTTCGAATAGCCTAACAGAGAAAAGGAAATTCACAGCCTGATCACATGTCCACCCGGCTTAGAGCGAAATTCAGGCAACAGGATAATCTCAAAAGCAAAATTTTCCAGACATACTCTACAAGTAGAATCTAAAAAATATTCTTTAAACAGCAGAAAAAAAAATAGTGCAAAGCTATAGGAAAAACTGAGATTTGTCATTAGTTGAGACCAAAATTCCCTAACAATTCTTGAGACACAATTTGCAATTTTAAAGAATCGGAATAAGTACATGAGTTGTAAACTTGACTGACTTCTGCTATGCATTAACAGTCGGCGCTAGATTGGCTGACCTGTAGCTCTAAGCTTTAAACTGAAAAAACATCACTTAATCAAAAGATGTGTTAAAGTGTTTGATTGACAAGTTCCTTTTAAAGTATTTGGAGCAAACTACGTCACTGAGACCGATTTATACCATTTATTTCTGTCCGGCCACGGGAAAAACTCTTTTCTCCCGACCTGTGTGTCAACTGTTTGATTTTTTGAGAAAAAATGGCATACCAACATCTTTTTCAAAGGTCTTTGGAAATAAAAAAGGGTTATTAATTATGTAAAAGTTCAAATGTCAACTTCTTTGTTTGACTCTTGTATGCAAACCATGAAAGCTATGGAGGCGGAATCATGCAAACAATTTTATCTTTTATGAGTATCTTACCTTTTTCATAATGATTATCTCAAAAGCGTGAAAAATGTTGTTTTGATATTGATCACAGAACACCGTCTGTTTATAAAACTTATCTATATGTCTAATACAGTTCAACACCCTATAAAACTGAAAACATTTTACAAAAAAACACTTTGGAAATGTTCTGTAAAAAATGGCTTAAAAATGAAGTAACTACCATATGTCCTAATAAAGTATGCTAGATGTGGAACTGAGGGAAACAAACTTGCTAGTTTAACAAAGATTTATTGGAACTACTCATACTCTACCTCAGTATTATGAAATTGAAAAATCCATCAAATGCAGCATTGACATGAGAGAGCTAAGAGATCCATGACCCCTCCTTGGTACAACTTTGGCTCCCAATATTTGTCTCTGCGGATATGTATCGTCCTTTAGGGTATGGTTGTTAAACTCTGTTTGCCCTGCAGTCCCGTAGGTAGGGGATGCAAGTGGTGCACACACACCCTATTCGAACGTTTACTATTTGTTCAAAAAGAAAAACACTAGCCATAGCTCTAGATAGAGCATTTAGTCTATGTATATCTATGAGAATAATGGTTTCCATCCGCGATTCAACTTGAAAGACGCCAACAACTAGAACAAAAGAAATTCAACTTCTACTGTCACATTGTTCTCTCTTTTTTGTTAATGATTGAATGACTGATAAAAATTGTGTCGGGTATCTTTAACTATTATATCTTTAACGTTACCTCCTATCTCCCCGTAAAATGTCCGCTATCGTATCAGTTTGCGCATGCGCTCCCCAACCACTCTCTGGCTATACATGGGACTGGTTTGAAGTAGGCTACATGGGTACATGATTTCGACAAAATTGGTTACCCAGAACATTTTACGGGGTAACAACTTTCTTTTAGAATTCAATAAAATCAAGGAAACTATGGTTGTAAAGGAGCTTGAAATTGGCAAATCTTTCCTGAAGCCACTATTTACAATCTTTTTTTATAATTAGGTAGCGAGTGGACAAAGGTGAATAACGTTTTAAACTAAAAATTTAAAAGCTTGTCAAGCGAACAAAAAGAAAAAAACTTAAGTCACTATATACTTTACCGCCCCGGGGAAACCCTCCTAAAAAAAGTCGGGGTGCCCGTCGGAGGAAATAAATTTGACCCCTAAAATATAGCAAACTGGGTGTGTGGTCCTTTGAAATTGTACCCTAAATGATGGTGATTAAGGTGCGGTGATTAAAGTATTACCCCTAAAAGGAATGCACTCTAAAACGCTCTGAAAGGCCATAAACACATTATCATTAGACTTTTCCCCCTTTCCACAGTGACTTTCGAGGGTGCAATTGTATCATTCAGCGGCATTTATGCCCAAATCTCTGTATTCTGGCTTTTGCTCTTAAAAAGCAAAGTCTCCACTAAACTGTAACGTCCCGTCCTTTTGGGTATTATCGCAAACAACGTCATTATCTGGTGATCTCACCGGGAAGCACAGCTGGTCGGCTTAATAAATGAGGAACCCTAAAAGATAGCAAGACCCCGAATGTATTTCAATTTTAAAAAAAGATTGTAATTTCTGTTTTGTGCATTTTTATACTTTGTAAACTATTATCTGATACTTTATTACTTTTTCCACATACATTAAATACTATGTATCAGCTAGGAATTGGAGGAATAAATAAAAAATAAATGAAAAATAAAAAAAATAAAAAAAAGACCCCGACTTTTAAATCCTAAAAGATAGGACGAGCACCCCAGACCACTTTAGGGGAAGTCCTCCACCCCCCCCCCCTCCTCCCCTCCCCTTCCCAGGGTACTTACAGTTTCTAAATAGAAATCACAAACATGCAGTATTTAACATATCGAACTGATAACAGAGAGCCTTAAAATTGTAGAAACTAAGGCAATGAGTAATGAGCTTTAGCGACTCGGGAGTTACCGAGGTCTTCAGTAAAATTATTGTCTTTTACCTTTAATAGCCAGAATCAGGGTTTAGGGTTTGAGAGATAGGGCTGTAAAACCTTCCTAATATCTAAAATCTAGGTGAGTGCCCTTCCCAAAAGCTCCTATTTTCTAAGATTTCTCTCTTAATCCTTCTGCATCTGCGCGCCCTGCTTCCGTACCCCTTTTTACTTTCAGTTGACAATCTGGTGTAAACCGTCAAAAGAACATTTGAAAGAAGACAAGAACTGAAGAAGGGCAAGGATGTGCCAGCTGTTGCAAAAGTTTGTTTTGAGAAGAAAATTTCAATTTTTTAAGCTCACACTTTTTTGGGCGCTAGCTCCGATTTTAACAAACACAATCCTATAAATTAAAGGGAGTGTCCAACCTTTAGCCCAATGTGTCAAGTTTAATTCGACTGATGTTTAAAAAATTACCCAATGAATGTCTCTTCATCATGGATAAACCAAAGCATTGTAAAATGTTGATGTTAAAGGATGCTTAAGTTATTCAAATTACGACAAATCTCACTTGAACGCCCACCATTTGTCGAGTTTTTATTTAGAAAGCAAAATGGAACCAAGTTTTTACTAATTCACAGATGATTCCAGATACTATTTCGTCTCTTTACTTCAAGTAACATGTAGAGAGGACACACCAGAATAACAATTTTTCACCAGTTATCACTGAATAAAGGTAGCTATAGATGAAAAGGCCAAACCGTGAGTCAAGAGGTCGAAATTAGTCACGCCGTAACGAAGAAGCTAAAGAATTTTCTTTCCGTAATTGGACTTAAAAAAACTAAATGCCAAACTTTTTTACTCAGTATCTACATTTTTGTCCCTTGATAAAACGATTATTACCAGAAATATTTTATAAATACCTTATCACTCCCGATGAGTTCATTATCGCAAACACAACCGTCAGTTTTATATAGTCATTAAAACTGTAAGTAATATTCGAAAAATTACATTCGTAGCCGGCCGCGCGAAATGCAAATTTAGCAACATAAACATTCTTGCTACAAAAATTTTTATATGCAACTGATTCTTAGTTAACAGTTGCTGCCACTTTACCGTACGTGCCCAAGTCTTTAATGGTATTACATAAACGAAAATTTATAAGCACGTCCTATAATATAAGGTTTTCCTGATAACATGAGCGTTATATATTGAATACTGTTTATACTGCAAAGAAATGGAAGTTTTACAGAAAACGTATGGCTCATAAGCGGCTTTGCCACCCAGCCATTCTGAAACATTTTACACTGATATCTTTTAAGAAACTGCGTGTATAGAACCAATGGATTGCATAACTTGTTAGTTTATTAGTTTGACAAGTCTTCTCAAACTTTAAGGTTAAATCTTTTTGTACATCGTGTCCTAAAGTTAAATGAAGTAGATTGTAAACATTGACATTGGCAAAGATATTTTGCGAACGAAGAGTAAATGTTTGAAGTAATCATTAATTTTTTTGTAAGTTGTGGCGGTCTGAGAGTGTCTTTGCTGAGAGTGAGAATGTACTTTGATTACTGCGCATGGTTACTAAGGGACTGGTCAATAGTTATCGAGAGTTATCAACTATTCATTTTCGTTATTAGGTGAGAAACATTTTTTAAGTTACGATTTGGCACTTTCTCGGATATGCTCTTGGCATGTTCTTGTGCTCTGGCAACTTTTCAGCTTTACCTTCTTAAAAATAAATATATCTTATTAGACAGTTTAGTATGTAGTATGGCTAGATATTTTTACGAGTCTTGTAGTATTTTGACGAGCCCGAAGGGTGAGTCAAAATGCACACGACGAGTAAAAATATCAAAGCCATACTACATACTAAACTGTCTAATAAGTTATTTATTATCCGAACTTTTGACAACATTTTTTTTAAATTCGAGAGAAGAGAAAACAGGCGCTGCATCATGATGGGCGCGCGTGTGACAGATTTCTGGAGTACAATTATCACTCAAAACGTACAATAACGTGAGATATTTGTACTCGTCCAAGACCCTCTCGTGGAGTTATTTGTACGGTTATTTTTGCAGTTGGATAATAAAGGATTATATTATCATAAGAATGGTAGGACTTTATCGAGATATAAGTGATAAGACTGCATCTCATAAACATTTAAACCATAATTCTCAACGAATGGTAAAAGAATAGCCAAGTTCGATTTCTTCAAGGATCTGTCGTGAAATGTGATCAGGTTTTTTGCCCCCATTTTTTTTTTCTAATCAGTTAAAAGCTGTGAAAGCATACAGCATAAAATTAAATTATAATGAAAAAGAATAGCCAATACAACATAGATTTTGAATTTCATCTATAAATGAAACTGTTGTAAATCGATACCATACCTGATGAAGGCTAGTATGGCTAGCCGAATTCATGTTATAAAATTCAAAATCTATGTTGTATTGGCTATTCTTTTTCATTTATATTTTATTTTTTGTGAGCCCAATTCGATCAATTAATTGAGCCATCATATACGTATACCGGCGGAATTACTGTCTCGTGGTTATTCATTTTGTTTCACATTAAAAAATAAAAGAAGGTTTTGCACTGTGTGGGAAAATGAACTTTAATACAAAGGAAAACTGAACTGCCAAAAAAGTGTTTGTAATGAAATCTATAAGTATAAAGCCATTTGTTACTTTTGCGGTTTAAATAAATAATTTATTGGTTTACTCCCAAAGGAAAATGAATCTTCAATTGAGTATTTGTTGAGTGACGAGCGCCTATCATAGAAAGAAAAAAAGCAATAATTAGGGATTGTTTTGGGCGAGACCTAAATCAAGAAATTAGTGACAGCTGTTTCCTTTTGAAAGCCTCAACTCCTCAATTCAATTATCTTACCAGAACCGTATGACTCGACCAGTAATTTCCGTTTATTCATATTCAATGCTAGAAAAAAAATCACTTTATTGCTGTGAAAAAGAAGAAACCTAGTTAGTGTCTGCAGGAGACAAAAAAAATTGTGTTGTTTTCTTTTTTCATAAATCACACCCCAAAATGTATGACTTAAAAAAATTCAAAAAGTGAGGATTTTTTTCAACTTGACTAGATCCATAAAATCGTTTTTTTCAGTGTCTCAATCTTAATTTTTCAGTTCCTGGAGACAAAAATATTTTGGGTAACTGTAAGATTTAGAAAATGATGTTTGGTACAGTCACAAAATGAGGATATAAGAAAAGACTATCAAGCCATACTTATTAAAAAATGAGAAAATATAAAACTAGCTCATATAATTTTCGAGTTGGTGTGATATTTTTGATTTTTTAAAGTTTAATTCATAATTAGAAATTTTGTTTTGTTTTTTCAAGAAAAAAGAAAGAAAGAAATCTTAATGGTATAAGGATTCAGGACTTGGCGTCTTTTAAGTAAACACAGAATTTTAATCATGAAACAAAAATGAACTTTATCTCCTGACTGATTTGTATAATTAATGCAAGCAGCTGCTCCTACCCGTATAAACGAGTTTGGATATTCACTTATTCTGTGTTTTAGTAGGACGCGAATCTGACTAACAGTGTAGCGTTTTAAATCATCTGTGTACCTTTTCTTATCTTACTCAAAAACTCAAGAAACTCGAAGGAAATGAAAAGAAACGCAATAGAGTCTTTTCGGTACGTAGACTTTCAACTGGCATAACAGATGATTTAACGATCAGCCAGTGTTTTTCTAGAGATTTTACTCTCGCGGTATTTTTGCCTCAACCGCAAATAACTTATTTTCAAAAGTTGCTTCATTTTTCATCACTACCGTGACATTATTCAGGAGAATGAACAGAAACATATCATGATCAGAGTACCTAACAGGAACTTCAAATCATGAAATTTCCGAAGTGTGCTACGTATAATATAGGTGTTGGATTATACGAGCAATAGATCACAAGTTATTAATAAGTAATATTTTTGAAGTCTCTTTTCAACTGATTGACACGTGGGCAATGATCAAAAGTTTAAAAGCCACCAACCAAAACTTCCTTCGTATGGGGTATCAACTGGAGTGCTAGCGTAAACCTGTGAATATCATTCGCCGAAGCCAAACCTTTCCGCAAGTTACCACAGAAACTCATTGAATGGGACAAATATGTGCTAAGTTTGTTGATAAACACACAGCAAGTCCTGAGGGGAGGAATATTTTGTTGATTCGTCGGTTAGAAGTCCGTAAACACGACGAGTCAGAAGAATGTGTGACTTCCATCAGGAATAGAAATTTTTAAAGAATTTTCTGAATGTCAACTTTGGTTCATTTCAAAACGCTGTGGAAAGCGAGAGTAGAAATGGACTCGACGTCTTCTGGTCAACCGAATTTCACAACTGTTTCGCCAACTGGTATGAAGAATCAAATTCAATATTCTCATGAAGAATCTATATTTCAAGCAATAGCACTAGCGCTGATAATGTTTGCCGCAATTTCATTAAACACTATAAATTTGCTAATCGTGGTTAGGAATTCCGTCATGCAGAACCCCCGATATATGTTTATAATGAATCTTGTGTGTGGAGATCTTGGCGTTTCCCTGCTTTCAATGCCTTTTAGTCTCATCACAACAATTTACCGCGAATGGGTTTTTGGTTTTGAACTTTGTAAACTCCACGGCTTCCTTGGTTCGGTGTTCTTCTGCGCTTCTCTCTTCACCATGGCAGTGATGAGTGTTGAACAGTATTATCTTCTCGTCAGGCCGCTCTCGCGAGCGATTACAGTACGGAGAGCGTGGTATATCATGGCAGCGGTATGGGCTGTGTCTGGTTTGATCTCTCTCGGGCCAATCGCTGGATGGGGTCATTTTGGGTACAATTCTAGTACATTAGCCTGTGGTATTACATACCCAAAGACACCTTTTGAGCGACTTTATCTTTTACTGTTGGTAGTGATAGCCTTTGTTACACCCTTGATAATAATGGCTTATGTATATGTGAGAATTTTAGTCGCCGTGCGAGCACATTCTCAAAGAATTTCGAGGTACTCAAGTGGTTGTTCAGAAGTGATAGCCCTCCAACAGAGAATAACTTACACATTGCTGCTGGTTCTCGTTATCTTTCTGCTCTGTTGGACACCTTTTGTATGTCTGGTTGTGTTTGCCAGCCTCAACTCAGATGTTCATCATCTTCCATACGGTCTTGGAGTTGCTGCGTACTGGTGCGGTTATTTCAATTCCGCTTGTAATCCTGTAATCTTTATTATTAGAAATAACCGCTTTCGAGATGGATATAGGGAAATATTCACTGCAGTTTGGTACTTTGTTCAATGCCGTAATCGAAATCAAAATTTACGACGCAGATCGTTAAAAGATATATGGTATGAGAATCGCAGTTGCATACAGAACATCGACAATTCTACGGGTGCGACCGACCCTTTTAAGCCTCTACGTCCAGAGACCAGGCTGTGAATAGCGCTTAAATAAAGGCAATTTAATTCAAAATGAATGTTTTATAGGCTATTTAACTTGATGCAAAAATTTTGTTTGTCACAGAACTAAACCAGACTTTGAAATACCTTAATATTTAAAAGATATATAATTTATTTTAAAATTTTTAAAGGAATTTTGCCCTTTGCGTTATAAACAACGGAAACTTTATTGATATTCAAAAATTACCAATGTCATTAAAAATATATCCTTATGGAGAAATGACTCAAATTTTTTCTTCAAGCACTTGAGTTGATATGAAAACTGTCATTTCTTGTTTGTACAGTCACGAAAGTAATTCTAAATAAAACATAAAATGAATGAAAGCATCGCTTACCACATTAATCTTTTGTAGAATGTTCACCACTCCCGAGTGAAACAGATGGCGAAACTCTCGAGAATTGCTAAACACTTCGTTTCATTGCCTTCTAAAAATATTCAGAAAATTCAAATGCAATTTATTTTCATTGTTTGCTCTCAATGAAGTAAAAACAGCTCGAGGTTTTATTTATCTATTCTTTTTTTTAAAAGGAAAAAAAATTTAAAAACTTATACAGGACAGTCCAATACATTACAGGTAGTTTATTTATGACAGTTGAGAAGCAGATTAAAATACGTCCTTAAAAGGTGTTTGCATTTCCGTCTCTGTATTTTGTTTTCGACAACTCAAACACAAGTGAAGTCATTACTTTTGTTTGCTGTTTTGAAAACAAACCAAAGCAGTAGCTTTTGAAGAAGGTTATGTAAATTCATCACCTCGAGGGCATTTGCTTTGCAGGATAATTTGATGTTTATGTTTCAGTTCTTTTCGCTAGCTAAAACTATTTTGGTTAATCGTGGTTGACGCGCATTTTTCATCGCATATTGCTTATTAAACTTAACTGCCTCTCGTGAACAACCGTGCTGTATGATTATTAACTTTTTACGTGAAAAACTGACTAATGCGTTCGATAAAAACCTAAACTCTGGTCGTGAACTCTTTACAATTTTTCTCAATATGTTTTATTAAAGTTTAATATCTTAGCTAAAAGTTTATGACCACGTTTGTCAATTTTGGAGTGAAGAATTTGAATAGGTTTTCGTTCCGTCTCAGAAAGTATACTTTCTTCCAGGTATGCTGGTATTGTAAGTCCAGAACGAGATAAATTGGCTTTCACTCTAATTAAAAAAGTGACAGTTTTTTTAAAAACCATACATTTTTTCGGTAAGTGGTTTTATATCATGCCGTCTGGTTTTCACATTAATTGCGATAATTTACATGTTTACTTGCGAAATGTGGGAGAGGTTGGCAGATAAGACAATATTTAACACAGTTTTTTCTAAAATGTGACATCTACTAAACATATGCCTTTTCGGACCACATCTGCGATACCGACAAACATTGCCTTCTCCTTCAAATAAAGAATGAAAGAAACCAATCTTATCAAATCTTTATTTTGTGCATTATTGGCTGTGGTGAAATGTATTACCACAACTCCTTTCTGTCCTTTGGTCGCCATGCCAATTATCATCAATATCCTTTTTTTATATAAGCAGGTCAAGGTCTAAAATAACCAATTCGCTTTAGCAATCCTGATGATGCTTCAAAGAATTTTTAAATTGAAAATTAAACAATGAAAATGTTTCATGAAAATTGCATGTTACAACAAAAGATCATCATCTAATTATATCTTCTCTATATCTATCAATCAAAACGACTAGAACTTGATCAATTGTAAAGTTGTTCAGCAACCCGACTGAGGGGGCGCCGTAAAATTGATTTGGTGCCACTTAACATCCCGTTAAGTTGGGTGGG
>JAOEHV020504722.1:0-21078 GCA_025447995.2 Isaurus tuberculatus
TCCCTTGCATGAATTTTTTTTTGTACTTCGCCCGCCCCCCCCCCCCTCATAACTTTTCTAATGGTCCGTCCCTTAGTGAGTCTTGTTTCCGTCTTGTTGCCCCTCGCCCCAGACTTCTTAAAACTTTTCTAGATTTTGTCAAAGATGGCGACCAAAGAGAGAGGGAAATGTCGCTGAAAAGCATAGACTTGTTGATGCCAGTTCCCTAAAGAAAAATGAAGAATTTATTCTTTCGGGGCATTAATTAACGTTTGAAGTTTGTAGCTTTTGGGTGCAATTTTTATAACCTAAATTTTTTTGCTGAAAAACTCTTTTTCGATTCAAAATTTGGACAAATAAATATCTTGGCAAACAACCAGGAGAAATTTGTTTTAATAATGAAAAGTTGGGCCTTGAAATATCAATCCCTAAGTTGTATGCTGCTGTTTGTAGATAAATGGATGAACAGCGTCTGGAAGAAGAAAAGGAATCCGTTTCTTTGTTAGAAGAAGAGAACAAGAATCTGAAAAACAAAGTCGATCAGCTTAACAGCGAACTTTCCGGTTTCACATCCGAGTTAGAGGCTGTAAAAAGAAAACTGAAGAAAGCAGAATTTGAACGCGACAGTTGCCACAATCAAATGGAGTCTCTCAAAGAAATGATAAAGAAGTTGAGTAAGGAACTATATGCCGAGAAAAAACAAAACAAGATGACGCAGATTCGTTTGAAAGAGTTAGAATCCTGTCGGTCAGAAGATGAGAAAAATCTTCAGAGTTCAGGTAAGCAAAGCCAAAATATTTCATGAACCTCTGGTTTATTTCCCCTGCTCGTAGGTAGGGGGGGAGTGCACATGCACAATGTAATATATGATTGTATGATAATAACAACTTGATGTTGTCAAAATGTCAATTTTTAACATCAGTGTTTGTTTTAAAATTATTATCCGTTAAATCCTTGTTAATCAGTGGCGTTTGTTACAACTATTTTATTTGAGCGACAAGACAGTGGTGTACATTTTGGCAACCACAGAAGGTACCAAGATTTTTAACAAAACAGGCACTAGAAATGAGAAACAGAGGTGTACACGGGGAAAAAGTCAGTCAATATCACTTGATGTAAATCGATCTCAATCGATGTGATCAGCAGACGATCTTCGTGTGACTTTCGATTGCTTATTGATTGGCCGATACCAATCAATATTAATTAATGAACTTCCATCGATTGATATTGATTTATTGATTGCTTTTCGATGATTGATTGTCATCCATTAATTACAGGTTTTATTATATGGCCAGATAGTTTTCTGCCATCTGATTCGCTGCTAGGAGGGTGAAATTTCCCCATAATGACCGGTCAGTATGAGAGTTTTTTAAAAAAGTTCTTGCCTGTTTTACGTGACAACTGGCATTTCAGCTTAGTGAACATCATTTGAAATGAGTGCGAGTGCGCAAGTGGCTATAGAAATTAACTTCTGGTGTTTTTTATCGTTTTCTAATAGACTAAGTGCCATATAATACATAACTTATTAACCTCATCTGCGCGGTCATTACAACAAGGCTTTGGTCTGAGATTTCCCTGTAATGACCTCACTCTTGATTAATAAGTAGTATTTAATGCCTTCTTCTCAGCATGCTTGGGTCAGTAATTGGTTTCCTGATTACTGCTTTCTAATTGCAAATTATCATCCAAAGCATCATTGCTAACAGTTTATCTTTCCTTCTCATAGTCTCCTCTCCACACTGCATCCACGTCATGATTGCACCTAGACCTTTTCCATTTAACTTTTTAATGCCTGCCTTAGAGGATTTAGTATCCATCTCCCTGCAGAGCACATGTTTGTACAACCTTAACATTTGTAATGGCAGAGGGGGTAGCTGCCCCCCACCCCCCCCCCGGAAGGAGGCAAGGCCCCCCCAAAAAATGTTACCTTGAGTATTTGTGAATGCACCATTATTGAGGTATTCATAAAATCGCAAGGAAAACAGAAAAATTAAGAAAGACTTTGCATTAAAACTGCAACATTTTCATCTGAAAGAAATGTACTCTCATGAAGACAAAAACTTCACTTTGTGTTAAAGGGACCAAACCCCCTAGATTTTTTCATCACTTTGATCCTCAAAATTCTTTTCCCCCATCAAATATTTGCTGCATAGACCTCTGCTTAACCAGCTCCTTGTCACAAACTTGTCGAAAGCATTTTATTCATAAATTAAAAATTTTTATGAATTTATAATAATTACAATTATGCTTGTTGATAATTATGCAAAACCTACTTCTGGACCCTAATTATTATTAAAAGAAAATCAAAGTTGTCTTCATCCAGTTAAGATAACTTGAACTAATTATAAATCGGTTGTATGTTTTTAGCTCAAATGTTCAAGGCACAGAAAGCTGTTCAACAATTAGGAGAAAGCCAAACTAAGGTAATGCACACTATATTTAACTGATTGATTGTTGATGATTCGAAATCTATCCTGGCGGAAATCAAAGGAGAAGATTTGACATCACTTCTGACAGTGACAACAGTGAAGATGAACTCAAAGTATTGTAAACCTTCGCATTAGCTTTTGTGAAAGATGAAAAATAAAGGGTAAATGGAAAGAAAAAATACTTTACTTGTAGTTAATGTTTTTCAGGTGTCAAGAATTATCTGCAGTTTCCAAAATTGGGTTTAGAATACTGGAAATTAAGAGTGTGGAAAATAACGCTGCATTTAATTAATGTCGCAGAAATTAATGCCCAACAAAATTAACGCGATTTAAATCAATGGAAATTTTAATGATTCACATTAATTTCATGGAGCATTAATTTCCTATAATAAGGTAATCTCCAGTTTTGAGAAAAAAAAATAAAGTGGGTAAGTGTTTCAGACTTCGGTTGCAGATAAGAAGTTAAAATTGCTAGTACTTTTAGTGAGGTAGAGAAAGATTGAGAGCTTGAAAACTTTTAAATGTAATTTGATGCCATGTACACCTTTCATTCAACTGGCATTGTAACAAATGAACACAAAATACATTTTTCAATTGCGAAAGATTTTAAACTATCACCATATTGTTTTTAAAAAGAAACTTTACAACACTTCAACATTTATTTTGATTTTCTGGCTTTGGTTATATTCTCCCAGAACAACTTTTCTTTTAAGTTTCTTTGAGATATTATATTTACAAATCTCTCTTGAGAGTCACACAGAAGTTCACACTCATGTAAGAACTCTCATTTTCAATTGATGGTGAATGGGCAGAGTTCTTGAGCTTTGACAGCAGCACACATGGGGGTTGTTTGTGCCAGTTGAATTCAAATTTGAATGGAATCATTACAAGCTCTCTTTTTCTCCCCTCCCCACCTGCTTTCCTCACAAACAGAGAGTCTGCTTGCAGGCTAATATTTTGGTAACATCTTTTCCCTTCCAACTTTGATCTCTGGCCCTGCCTTAATTTGAATATTTGTGACCTTCTTTTCTGCTATAGCTGACTCAGCTTTCCATCCTTAAGTGTCCAATGAAAGTGGAGATACTTCAAACAGACAGCAGCTCTTTGAGTCACTTAAGGACCTAAGGAGATTTCTTTCTATTTACCTAGATGGATATACTAGTTTACATTGAGTTTCTTGGTCCTTTGACAGTATTATGGTTACTTTTACTAAATGTGGAAAGTTCTTATTTCGTAGTATTTATTTCCTAGGATTTACAGAGTTCCCTCAGAGAAGCTGCAGAAGAAGCAATGGGGCAGAATGGCTTTGTTTTTGATGATAGAACAGGGTTATACTATGATTATTCATCTGGTTTCTACTATGACCCTGTAAGTTTTTACCATATGTTCTTTTTTTAAGTTACTACTATACACTGTACAAGCCCAGTTGAAATGTGGTTAAGGATAACTGCAAGGCTTCTTCAATTTAGCTGGTAAAATAGTCACAATCATAGATACACACATCATAACAGTTCTAAATATTTGCTGATACTAAAAATGGGTTTATGGTCATGTTGACTGTAGGCATTACTACACCTTTAAGATTTAAAATAGTGAGCCTCTGTGCCAGCAAGCTGTGAGTTTGCCACAGGTCTGGCAATGAGGGATTGCAGTCATGGGACTGAGGGAGTGTGGGTACAAAATCAAGGGGCCACTGAAGTTTTAATAAATTCACCATTGAATGTATGTCATCATCAGATATAAGTCGGGGCAAGTTTTCTGAGTATTGCCAGCATTGTTTGCTCATTTGATGCTTTGATAATTTTAACTCTTATCCAGATATAAACCGATCCATCAAGTAGACAATATTTTTTGACATGAGAAACCTACCTGCAAAAGACCCTACCTTAATTTTTTTGCAAGGAAACTCCTTTCTTCTTTGCTTGTTAAGTAGGGCTTGAAGTTAGCAGTGGACCAATAGACTTTGTCCACCAAAAATGGGGCCAGTCTAGCAAAAATCATCAAAAACTAAGTTCTGGTAGGCAGGCATGTCTACAAGGTTTTAACTGGACATGCTATTTATTTCATTTGATTTGTTCAAAATGTAACTTTATTGTCTTTGGAATCACTTAACCCTTTCACCATGCAGCATTTTCTATGCATCATTGCTTAAAAGACTGGTCATTTTGAGGCATCACCTCTTGTCAGTTTTCTAACTTCAAATTTAACGTAAAATAAAGCTGAAGGATTCATTTTGGTAAAAACTAAGTTTTGTCTTATTTCAGTGGGTCTAGTTATACAATATGTAAAGTAGAGTCCAGCAAAATTTTTGAAGGTCCACCATTTTTTTAAAAGATTGACCTGCTGTCTATCTTTTTTAAATTAAGCTTGAGCCCTGTTCAAGCTACATACTGTAAATTTTGTATAGAGTCCTCAAGTATGACATCACAAATATACTCTTTTTCGAAGTTATGGAATTCGATACAATATTCTGAAAGGGCATGAAAAAAAATATCTGTTTACAAAATTTCAGCGACATAGTGCCATTGATAACCGAAATATTAGCACTTTTATGGTTGGGTGAACACATACAAATGCTTGTAAAATTGACTGGGTTCATTTCGGAATGAACCCAGTCAATTTTACAAGCATTTGTATGTGATCACTCAACCATAAAGACGCTTATACCTCGGCTACCAATGGCACAAAGACACTGAAATTTTGTACAATGGTGTTGAACATGATGTTCTTTCAGAATATGAAAAACTTTTTCGAAAACCCCGAAATTTTTCATTTGTGACTTCATCACTTGAGGACTCTATACCTTTATGACTGTACAAACTTAACGAAAAATTTAATTTCAATTATTATTATCTTTGTGTTTGTTTATAGAACAGTCAGTTGTACTATGATCATCAAAACGGAACCTATTATTACTATGATCAAGAAAGCAACAGTTATAAGTTTCACTCTCAAGTGAACACTTCATCTTCTCATGATAATGTACGAGAAGATGATTTAAAGGAAGCTGTGCATTGTAAGGGGACTGTTGATGAACCCATTATTTTGGATGACAGTGATGAGAGTGACGGGGAGATTCTTGATGTTGATGATAAAACTGATGAAAATGTAATTGGGGAAAGTGATACTAAGAACAATGCCAGTTCATTATCTACTGAACAAGAAGGTATTCATTACAAAAAGTCAATTTTTGTATAAAACCTGAAATAAATGGTTGATAATTGATTTCAAATTATAATTAATTTTGTATAGTCTAGTTAGTTAGTTAGTTAGTTAATCCTTTATCGTCTTTCATACATAACAATGTGTTCGATGTTGCATTTGGCTTGCAAGCAATCTTTTCCAGAATGCCCTGTCCAGGGCATCACGGGGTGAAAGTCCCCAATCTCACAAATCGCCATCGACAAGCTCCCTCCAGGAAATTCTAGGACGACCCCTCTTCTTTCTTCCAGCAACTTGAAGATCTAAAGTCCTTTTGGTGGCATTGGAGCTGCGATATAAGTTGCCGAACCATCGTAAATACCTATATATTATCTCCCTGGAGAGATCAGACAGGCCCAACTTCTGACAAAGATCTTCAGTGCTAGTGTTGCCCCCTGGCTTGATGTGGCACATCCAATGCAACATAGTACCTTCCACAGGGAAAAATACCCAATACCAACTGCTTCACGACTGGGGATCTTGGGATTTAGGCAGGACAAAGAAAGATAATATTATCTTTCTTAAGGTTTCTCAAAGGATTCAAGTCCATCACTTTGGTGCTGAAAGAAGAGATCTTACCAACTGTTTAAACTATGTACTGTTTAAACGAAGCCACCAGGACATAAATTTTGTAATAGTATACCTAAAGATTTACCAGGGGAACATAGCCTTATCTCTAACTATATGTATTTTCAACAGTTACAGTGACACAAGTGGTGAGTGCCCCCTGCATCAGAGCAATAATAACCAGCTCTTCAACAATGAAAGTTGGGATGCTGTTTATCGTCACATGCCAAGGGGGGACTCTTGGAAGGTGAGCTCGTGAAAACTTAGTTACATTTTTTAACTACAGTTTTTTCCTCACATTTTCCCCTTAAAGTGGTTTAGATTTTTTTCACTTTCTTCTCCTGCTTTCATTCAAGTTTCAATAGTTTAAATTCCATCTTATGAAGGGTTACCGATTGTTCTCTAATTTGCTATCTTCTTTCAATCTAATCTTGAGACATTCTTTCTTCATCCTCTCTCACAATTCCTCTCTTCATTCCTCTCTGTTCTTTCTTCATCCTCTCTCTTCACCCTCTCTCACATCCTTTTCCCTTTTTTTCTTTTTCCATCAACATCAATGTTGATTGCATTCTTGGTACTTTCATTGTCTTCTCTTCCTAAAACATTGGGCTACATACATCAGTTCCTTCTTCAAATTAACCAACTCCATCAAATCATTTCTACTTTTTCCTGCATTCATTTTTTTTTTCACACATATTCTCCTCATCATTACTTCCTCCCCTCTATTCAAAATTCTCTTTTCATTCACATTCATGACTAATGCCTCGAAACATAGTGTACATCATTGCAGGCCTCAAACATGTTGAATAAAACTCTCCTTTCATTTTCAGAGTTAATTGTTATTAAACAGGATACCTTTCAGCTCACTGAATCTCTTCATCCCATTTCGTATTTGTTTTCAGTCCACTTGTTTAATGCCCATTTCCTTAGTTACCTTTAGCTTCCTATCTTCTTGCTATTTGTTCCTTTTTTAACTTTCTCTTTTCATTTTTCAGTCTTCTTTTCTTTTCTTAACTGTTTTTTGTTTTTAATTTAGCAAGCTCCTATCCTAGTTTCTTTTTACTTGCAATTATATTTATGTATTAACAGGGATAAAGATCTTGGGCATGCTGTGAGAATATCAGACATTGAACTTAGCAAGGTGATGACATCTAATGTAATGTCAGTGTTTTGCTCTGAAAATCTATGTTAAAACTCTCATCAATACACTATTCATTTATTAAAATTGTAAAAGCTTCTCTAATTTCTAATTGAACAAAGTTTTGGCAGAAAATGTAACCTGCCAAGCAAGCACTAAAGGGGAGGGGGAGGGGAAGTATGACGGAGTGGCATTGTGCACAGAGAAACAAAAAATGGACAAGGAAGAGGGGGACTGCCTCCCTTTGACTGTCTGTCAATCTCCCTTTTTCTTGTTTATTTATCCCCCTTCTCTTTGTCAATAGTCCTTCCCTTTACGGCTTGCCTTGCAAACAACAGAATATTCAACTGCGCTTGCTTCATATCCTTTTAGAAAAGTCCATAGTAATACACGACCTCACAGACAAGTAAGATTGTAACAACTTCAGACTAAACTTGAGAAGCTCTCAAAAATGCTGCAAATCGTAAATTGATATTCTGCTGCAGTAAGATTTTAATGAAAAGAAGTGTTTCATATCCTTTGGGAAAACCCAACTTAATAAATGGACTCACGGACAAGTATGGCCGTATCAGTTTCAGTTATCATAATAAACTTTGAGAAGATCTTAACAAAAAGCTGCTAAGCCTAGCCCTTTATTTTGCTGCAAATCCATTTCAATGATTAAAATTAATTAATCATGATTAATATGCACTTAATAATTAAGATGCACTTTATCTTCTCTGGGAAAAACTCAATTTAATTATATGATACTCTTCAATAGTAAATTGTTTCTTAATATATAGTCTTAGAACTTGAGCCTGTGTTGGCCTTGCCATGCTGTTGAGGGCCAAAGAAGCCGAAACAGCCCTCCATGGATGTTATTGTAATTGCTCGGTTTATACTAGAGACAGATCATCGGTCTCTAGTATATATCTTGGGCAAAGACCAGTAGCTCGTCTGATAATCCGTCTGTGTATAAATACGGGCAAGCAGACAGATCATTCGTCTTGACGAGTTATCCACGATGGTTCGTCTGACAAGACGGACTATCGCGATAACTCGTCTGGACGAATGATCCGCTCCAAATGGGCCTTAGTGCCCATATTAATGGCTGCAAATACTTGGTACTAGTACACATGTGCTATACCAATACTTGTGAAATACATGAAAGAATGGGATGCCCTTCACAACTTTGGGTTCCCTTTATTTTTCAGAATCACTGCCTTTTTGAGTTCGACCATACAAGGCGACAGTATTTCATTACTGATTGTGGTAGTAAAAATGGCACATTATTAAATGGACATCGCCTGAGCAAAGTAAGTTCGATTTTTATTAAATTATTAAAATTATTGATACAGATCTGTTCCAGTCCTTCTTCTAATGTTTTGAAGGTTTATTTGTAGGTGGATCCGAGTCACGCATAATAAAATCTGTAACCTCTAACAACTAAGCCACGCTTCTTCCTCCATTGCTGTATATAAATGACTTTTCCATTTTGTTCATCAGAGCCAAGAAGCCAGTAAAGAACACGTGTTGACGCATGGTGACAAACTGACCGTCGGTGGTACAACACTGCTGTTACACATTCATCAGGGAAATGACACATGTAATGACTGTGAGCCAGGCCTTGTACAAGCTAAGGAGCCTAACAGCGATGTAACTGGTGAAGGTAAAATATTGTAAAATAGTGATATACTGTAGAGAAATTTTTGTTTTAGGTTTTTTGTTATTATACTGAATGCATTGGGCATCTTTTTAGCAGCTCGTGCTACTGCTGGCAGATGACCTCCATAGTTCCCTCAACGCTCTGCTGTGCTCTCCTTTTTGGTCATCCTGTTGTTCTCTTTCCTTTTCTTGGGGTCCGCCCTGTCGTTCGCTTGGCTTCTCTGATGTTAGTCTTTCTGACGAATGCCTCATCCACTTTCCTTTCATGGTCTTCACTTTCTTGACGATATGTTTTACTTTAATCTTGCTTCTTATTGCCTCGTTTCTGACCTTGTCTCGTTTTGTGATACTGAGAATTGATCTTTCCATGTTATGTTTGGCCACTGCCAACTTTCTCACTTGATCGTTTGCGAGAGTCTCAGTTTCTTCTCGGTATCTTATTGTTGGTAGTATGACAGTGTCCATGATCATTCCCTGCAGTCGTAACGCTATTTCTTCTTCAAAAGGATGGAGTGTTTTTAAAAACGTTTCTACTCCGGTCTTTAAAAATTAAAAGTTTAATTGAAAGAATCCTGATATTTTAGGGGCTCCACTTCCCTTAAAGTTCGCTAATGAGCTAATTATTCAAATTAAGTTGTGGAAAAAAGACTCTTGAAATTTATAAATTTAGCTTGTTTAAGATGAGACAGGAAGCGCGCCGAGGCCAAAGCTTAATTAATAGATTTTGCAGGTCAAAACGACAAGAACTTTCAACAACCCACGATGACCTTACAGAACTTTTTTTGGGGTATTTTTGGACAAATGCAGATAAAACAGATTTTGTGATTGGTAAAAACAAGGCCAGTGGTGGCGGTGTTGTTAGTACATTTCGCTAGTTCTCCGACCTTCTTTCCCACTGACAAAGTTTACTCAGCTTTCCATCCTTACGAGGTCGGTAAAAAGATTAGAGAGATTTAGCACCACGTTTACGTGAAACGTGAACGGCAAGAGTGATCACGTGACACGATTTTCCCGCCATTTTTCACGTTTGACGGTTGCGTTTTGCTGGTTCTACGTGAAAGCAAGCTGTTTCCCGTATGCTGGGTACGTAAGATTAACCGCCAACATGAAATATGGCGGGAAAATCGTTGTCACGTGGTTACTCTTGCCGTTCACGTTTGACGTAAACGTGATGCTAAATCTTTCTAATGTCTGCTTGGAGTTTACCTTGTAATAGATCAGTAACCCGTTCGGGAGGAGTCAAAGACTCTCACCCACTTAAAGTGCCACTATGACGAAAATCGATTATTTTGTTTTCCAAAATTTTTTACCCTGTGGTAAAGATTAGAGCATTTTATGACATACCTAAAAGTATGAGTATCATTGGAGCAAATTAAGTTACTCAAAACGGCCTTCATTTTTTGCGAAAAATAGAGCCGCCATTACAGTTTTGCGAATCACCCGAGCCTGTAGTAACAGTACAGCGGCTTTCGTGTGTGACGTCACTCCCTGATGAAAGCGAAATTTTCTCGGAAAATGAGTGAGAGGCCAGCGTATAGTCTTCTGTCGTTATGATGAAAGCGTGGAGCCACTTGCAACAGGAGAAAAGGCACTTGATTTTGAGAGACAAGGCGCTTAAAAAAAGTAATAAATTTGACTATAGAGGCACTTTAACATTACAGAAAAAAGATCTTAGCTTTTGAAACTATTTTTTGTTGTTTTTTGTTTTCAAAAAGCAGTGTTCATAATAATTACATTAACTTGCTGCAAAGCCAGCTGAATTTCACTTTTTTTTGACACTTTGTGTTTTTAGTTCCCATCGGCAAGGTTAAGACGACTAGTTCAATAACTTCAACTCTTTCTCTTGATGAACAAAGAAAGAAACTACTGAAGAAAATCAAGAAAGGCTATCTCCTTGAAGTAAGACAGAGCTCAAGGCACTAAATTTTATGGACTCTTATTTATAACCAGGGCTGGGTTGTTCGAAAGCTCCTTAACTTTAATCCTGGGTTAAGGCAAAATTCAAACGGTTATTTCTGCACAATGATAGGTTTTCTTTGCTCAAAAACACTGTTCGGAATTTCCGACATTAAAAACATGATACCTTCAAATTTCCAAGCCAAGTCAGTTTATGGATCGTAAGAAACACGAGCATGGATTAAAATCTTAACTCTGGGTTAGTGCTAATCAGTCTTTGAACAACAGGGCCCAGGTGCTTAGAGCCGGGTTCGTGCGGTCCTTGAAAAGTCAAGAAGCTAAAATCCTTACAGACTCCGGTTCTTGAAAATCCTGAAATACTCTTGAAAATAGCCCGGTTAAACGAAAGTCAATGAATTTTTTTTAAAGTTCCAAAATGCATTTTTACTTTTAAGCCTGAAACCCCGAAAAATTCAGGTATTATCCATTTATTCTGTAAAACTCTTTTGTGCTTGATTTAACTGGTGCGGCAGTTTGAGAATGCCATTGTGCTGAGATTGTATTTTGACTACTTCCCATGCTCTAGCTTGATCAGTCAAACGTCAACAAAGGAATAAACAAATATAATAAATATAACAAATATAACCACCGCCTGATTAGCCTAGTTGGTAAGGTGCCAGTCTGCTGTGTGGGAGGCCGGGGTTCGATTCCCGGCCGGATCCTCATTCATAGGGTCTTAAAATAACTGAGAGTGTGGTGCCTTTGCTCTAACTTCTGCAAATGGTTAGACCTTCGCGTCATCTCGAATAAGGACGTCAAACCGTAGGTCCAGTCTCTCGACACTCTATCGGGGGACTTAAAAGAACCCACGCACTTGTCAAAAAGAGTAGGGTAGTGATCCCGGTGTTGTGGTCTGTTTCTTCCACTGAGGGCATTTCTTGATGATAATATATGTGAGCCGCTCTAGCGAACTATCTAAGACCCTCAACTGTCAAACCCTGTAATCACTTGTGAAGCGCTTAGGGCAGCAATAGATAAGCGCTATATAAATGTTCTATTTTTTTCTTTTTTAATAATCCTTACCCGAACCCCAATTTATTCTCCAAGAGATGTTAAACTCTTAACCCTAGCGACTGAAAGTGTTAATGATAGAACTTCGAGCAGTGCAATGATTCCTATTCCAAACGCTGTTCAAGTTAGAGCATGCGTAGTAGTCAAAATACAGTCTCAGCACGATGGCAATCCCAGACTGCCACACCGGAAACGAAAGAGTGAGAGAGTCAAAGGTCTCAATGAGACGACTCACGGATTCTGCGCACATGAAGAAGCCTCCATAGGCAACTCTTTTGGGATTCCTGTGTCAGACAGTGACAGTGTATCCCAGGTTTTCCCCTAAAATGGTAAACAATGCGGAGCGAGACACTAAAACAAAACTAAATATACCTGATGATACACAGCAACAATTACAATAAATTTTACAGCATCAAAGAATAAAAAAACAAGAAAATATCCTCAATAATTATTCAAATATTCAATATTACGTTGTACACCCGTCTCGTATGGAACTTTCCGTTCTGCATGCTCAAGGTCATGATGTCTGCATACCGGGTTACAGCCGGTTTAGCCTGGCTACAGCTGGTTTTGACTTTTGCAGGTTGAAGAATTTGAAAAATAGATATTGACGCACAAAATTTTATGCAATTGAGAAAGTTACAGCTAAGTCAAAAAGTATGAAAATGTTTTTCTTGCAAACTAATGAATGACTATCTAGCCATTTTTGCTTTCGGACAGCTTAGTGGCAATAAAGAATGAGGTTTGCACATTTGGTATTGTATAGCAGTCATTGCTATTGGAACTATAGTCACGTTGGTTGAACGAAAATGATTCTTGAAATCCACCATACCGTATTTTGCTGTGTATAGGTCAACCCTTTAACACCTAAAATTTACTTCTAAAAATCGCACTCGACTTATACACGGATCAAAAAACAAAAATTTTCTTAACACCCCTTAAAAGTCTATAAAAAGTTTTGGAAGTAGCAATTAAATGAAAAGTACTTGAATCAATAAAAAAAAAACTTTTAAGTAAAACTTAAATTCTGTGCTTTGTAAGTTGTGTACAAACCACCGACTATCTTCACCATTAACTTTCAAAGTTAGGGCGGTTTTTAAAACAGTTTGTTTACATTTGTTTACAACGAAAGTCTAAAGCTTGCAGCTGTTTGGCTACAAAATAGGGGGTCGACTTATACACGGCAAAATTCGGCAGACTGATAGATAATAGATGGGCTTCTTGTGGCCATTGATAGGTGTTTCGATCTTTAAAGGCGTCTTCAGCAGTGACAGGCATTCGTTCTCGCGGACCAATAGGGCCTTTGTGTCACGTAATAATAACAGACATACACTAACTATACTTTGGATTTCCTCTCCAGCCATTTTCTGTTAATTTACTTTATTATCTTCTGTTAAAATCAGAATCGAGCTCTGCTGTATAAAATTCTGAGATCTCTGTTTTGTATTATAGTTTCTTAACTTTTGTTTTGACGTATTTTCATTTTTTTTTTTTTACAGAATTCAGATTTTTCGAACGAGGGTCAGGATATCACAAGTCAAGGGAGATACAAAGATCGCGCAACTGTGCGGTAAGTAAAAGAGAACGTTAAATATCAGACTTGTTAAGAGTTTTTTCCCTCTGTCAATCTTTGTACTGAATTCTATCTTCTCCACTGCTATAGCTGAATATATCAAGACATATTCAAAGTTCTCGCTATCATCGACAAAAATATCAACAGCAATATCATCAAAATCATCATCTTCATTGTTATCATTATCCACTGACATCACCACCAAAACTACTACCCTCATCAATTTAAAACACAGTTATCATTATCATCATCAGCCATTTTCATTATCATCACCCATCATCAACGTCAAATTATTCAAAACCACCATCATCATCATAATCAATGCCAATACCTTATCATTATCAATATTAACATCAAAATCAAAAGTTCAAAATCAAAACCCTCATTATTAACGGAAATATCATTATCCTCAATAACATTCTTCATTTTCATTAACTAACATCAAAATAAAATTCATCAAAGCTAACACTATCATCAGTGTCATTATCTTCGTACATATTATTACCAATATCATTACCCTCATTGGTTGAAATATCATCGTCAAAAGCCACTTTCATCATCTTTATAAATATCAATATAAAAATAATTAAACCACAACCACTTCCATCATTATTACTATCATCATCATCATCATCACCACCACGACCACCACCACCACCACCACCACCAAAACCATCACATATGCAATGAAGCTAATATAAAACCTTGCATACTATGGAAACATATGAAGCTTGAGAACAAAAGAAAGTAAACATAGACTGTAAGGTGCGATTTAAGTAAATTATTCACCAACGTCAAAATCCACTGTGAATTTCCCAGGATCATTCATATCTTCTCCGAAATCATTACCCGTGAACTGTGAGTGTTGCATTAAATAATACGTAAACCATTTGAGAAGTAATAACACTTTTTTGGCGTTATCATCTGCCACAGGCGTACCAAAGTTGGAAGTGATGTGCCTAGTGACTTACCAGATGCCGCACCCTCTTCCGTTCACAGGTAAAAAGTGATTACCAAAAAAAAACATTAGCCGAGTCTCTCGCCAGGGAAGCCATTGCAAACTTTGTGAAGCTCAATACGCTTTTGGAATTGTCAATCTTAGAAGGGATATTCTAGCAACCTAGTAAAGTGACAGGTTTATTCCTTCTTCTTTAACGTAAATGAAACAGTAAAACAATACAAATCAGTAAACTTCCTAAAAGATTGACCTACCTAACTAAGAAAGTTATTTTCATCCTTAAAAATGAGTCCTTTAATCCAGTAAAGTGTAACCAAATGCAAACTAGTTTGGATGTTCATTTTGTTCAATTAACAACAAACCATACTGCGTAACAGTTAACTCAACATGCTTGAATAAAGTGTTAACTTTTGTTGAAATCTTCTGCCGGGAGGTTATATTTAAAACTTGTTTACTAATTGATAACTTATTTCTCAACTTCTCTTGTGACAGACCCATTGATTCTGAAAACAAAGGACGGAAGATGTTAGAGAAGATGGGATGGAAGCAAGGAGAGGGACTGGGTCGAGAAGGTGGAGGCCGCACAGAACCTGTAAGTTGTTTTATAAGCAGGCTTCATAGACTGGTTATAAAGACCCACAATTCATTTTTATTTCCGGTTCCGGTTATTCTGTAATCAAAGAATGTCTAAAACGTGAGATAGTGCTTGACTTGCAAGAACCTTTTTTTCTTTGTTTTATTTTCACTAAATGCTTAATGATTCGAAAAGACAGCTGTTGACATTTTTTGAAGTAGTAAGTCGACAGTTCTTTCCTAATGAAGTCACATAGAAATATCTTTTATATTTAAACCACGTTATTGCTAATACTATTAAGTCTACTTCTAACAATAACTTATCAGGTAACCGTGCAACTACGTGACAGCGGCCGAGGAATAGGTACAGGAACAAAAAGGAGTATGGATGAAGCCAGTTGTTCTGGCTCGAGGACTTATTTAATGGCTAAAGCGCGGGAGCGATTTGCTCAAATAGAGACAAAAGCATTGAGAGGTGAAAAAAAGACACCAGAATTTAAGAACTCCCAAGTCGTGCAAGGTAGAAAACGATTTGTGGCTGAAACAGCTGTACAGTCGGTTGAATTAAAAATACCAGGGCAGCCAGCGGCTGAGAATTTATCGGAGCAATCACAGATTCCAGGAGGTTCAACTGGTACACCAGTGGATATTGACATGTTTGCTGAGTAGCAATTACCGATTTCTTCGGATAACCCCTTAATGAGTGCTCGGGGTAGGGCAAACTTTAACAGTTTCTGCCACTTGATGCCTACCGTATTTCAAAGTGTTGCCCCTGATATGCAGACTTCAATAGAGCGATTCCCCAAGAAATCGAAGTACAACCTGTCGATAGAATCACTTCATCTATCCTCTTCGTGCCAAATGGTGCATTGGGTCTCAATCTTTTATGGCCACCTGTCACCCAGGGGGGATGCTTCCATACCAAGGTTCTTACAAATCCTCGAAATCCTGGAAAACTCTGGAGTTTCTTTCAGAGCCTTTGGAGTCCCTGTAAACCGCGACAAAAAAAACCTGGATTTTTTTAAAACCTAGGCCTGTTGAAAAATATGAACGCCTGCTTCAAACATTGAAAAAACTCAAAACAGGTTTTTTAATTTTATCTTAAGTAATTCGTCTTCTCGTGTCGTGGTGACGTTACCCAAAATAGCCAACAAGAAGCACGAAAACGAGGCTTTTGGTAAGAACTTATGAATATTAATGATAATAATAGCCAATCTTTATTGAGGAAGCTGATTTCACAATATGTGTTTTACAATAGGGTCCTCTTAAGAATAACTAATAAACTAATAAATGAATATTCAAAATGGCGGAACAACTTCTTTTGGGTAAATTACTTTCCATACGAGCCTCGGGTGCTGGCTTTTCAGAAAATAATGTTGAAATCAGAGTCAGTGTTTTACATAGGACCGAGATGTAAAACGAAATGCAAACTTCACACCCTTGTACTCGCTTTTACATGAAAATCCACTCCAAGATGGCGAAGTTTCTCGATCAACCTACTTGTTGAATCGCTGGGGATTCTGGGAAATGTTACTTCCTTGTACCAGTTTACTGGTATAACTCTTTTGACGCGGAGCATAACAAAAATAACACCTAGGGAACTTTCTTTATTATTTAAGTGACTTTCTAGTTTGTTTTGAAATTTCCGCGATATTCAATATTTTGCATGAACTTAGTAGAGCCTCGTTTTCATGCTAAATGTCGGCTATTTTGGGGAAACGCCCATTAGACCCCTTGGTCTCGAGGAGCCCTAGTAAATAAATCATTCGGCTTAAATCTTAATCAACTATTGACACGTAGTTCATTTGTCCTCCTGTAATTGTTCTAGTATCGTACGACGAATTTAATTTTTTACATTTCGCTTCATTAGCATATAAAGACATAAATTCAACTCAAAATAAATGTATATTTGGTTAGAACGTAGCACAATAACTTGTCAATGAAAGTTTCAGCTTTGATATATGGAATAGCTTAAGACTAACAAGGCGTTAGAAACTTGCCGTATTTTATCGTGTATAGGTCAACCCTTTAACACCTAAAATTTACTTCTAAAAATCGCACTCGACTTATACACGGATCAAAAAACAAAAATCTTTTTAACACCCCTTAAAACTCTATAAAAACATTTGGAAATCAATAAAAAACTTAAGTAAAACTAAAATTCTGTGCTTTTTAAGCTGTGTACAAATCATCAACTATCTTCAACATTAACCTTCAAAGTTAGGGCGGTTTTTCAAACACTTTGTTTACATTTTGCTCCATATGAGTTAAAAACTTAAAACTTTTGGTATTTTAATCTTGCAAAATATGGAGGTCGACTTATAGTCGGAAATTCTAAAACTTGCAGTGTTTTGGCTACAAAGGAGGAGGTCGAATTATACACGGGGTAGACTTATACACGGCAAAATACGGTAAAATTTACTGCGAACTTTTGTCTGGAAGCAATATTTGCCACCAAGCTTAAATTTCTTAAGTTCTTAGACCTTCATTTCTCAAAAACCATTTTATGTGTCGAGCTGAAATTTTCACTGTTGAAATATGGACCTGGTTAGATTAACCTAAAAGTTGAATTTTTGCTATTGAGACAAAATGTAAAAAGTGACGTCACCTGAAATTCACCAATGTTAAACTAGTCGGAGAAAATGCCATTTTTACCGCCGCCTCGTTAGCCTAGTTGGTATGGCGCCAGTCTATCGAGCGGGAGGCTCGGGTTCGAAATCCCGGCCGGATCAACACTTAGGGTCTTAAAATAGTTGAGGAGAAGGTGCTGCCTTTGTTCTAACATCTTCAAATGGTTAGACCTTCGCGTCTTCTCGGATAAGGACGATAAACCGTAGGTCCAGCCTCTCGACAGTCTATCGGGGGACTTAAAAGAACCCACACACTTATCGAAAAGAGCAGGGTAGTGATCCCGGTGTTGTGGTCTGTCTCTTTCATGCACTGAGGGCATTTCGTCACGTCACATTCAAGATGGCCGAACACACCAAAAATATAAAAATCATTCTAGTTTCTACCCATCACGTATAGTTGTCAGTTTTGAGGTAAAGAATTAGATATAGGGCACAAAATATCAACCAACACCCAGAATGTTTTGGAGTGGAGATTTCCTTTAAAGCCTCGTTTTAAAAAGTGTAGTTGTTTTTCACGATATTGAGCTAGCTAGTTATCTTAGCTATCAACCCTGGCCAGCCATAATGGTTATTGTTGGTAGCTTGTATCTAATTTTTTCAGTAAAAATTGTCTATACTTTGTAAATATTTTTGTAATTAATTGTTCTGGTACCAAATAAACGCTCTATCTTCCATTAGCTGGTTTCAATTTATTACTGCTCGTATCTCAGTTTCTAGTAGGGTTACAATATGAAACAAACTGAATTTTAAAAGTGCGTTGCCAATTAAGGCTCTCCAGTTAGCACTAGACTGACATGTTTAACAGTTCTAAGGAAGTTTTACTAAGAATGTATGGCTTTTAACATTTTTGCCACCTGGTATTGCTGAAGTGTTTAGAACACTAATATCGTTTTCAGGACAGTAGCAAGGGAATGGAACACTTTCTTTCCCCCCCCCTCCCTCCCCGCCTTTCTCCCCTCCCCCCAACGTCATCCACCCACTTAAGTGTTTCCCACTTCGCTTCATTTCAGTTAATTTCCCCACCTCAAATTGCCAGAAGATTCCAACTAAAATTAATCAGAGTTAGATTTGATTGAATAAAATTTCAGTTGCTATGTAATGAAGTTTGATTGACAGCTGTATAACAATTTAAATGAATGTAATTTGGTTTAAGAGAAATAACAGTTTGCGGCGGAGACACGAGGAGACATCGAAGACTGAAGTCAAATGGCACTTGCTGTTTTGGTTTATTTTCACTTTACACTTTTCTATGTTACAGATTTTAAAGGGAACGACTAAGGAAACTCTAACTTTTTTCCTACGGCGTTTAAAACTTAAAATACGTTTTTAAACAAACTAATTTTCAAAATTTCCGGGAAAGTACGTTCCCAGACCCTTCTAAAAGGCTTGAGACTTCAGCCCTTGCACCCCACCCCCTCCCCCCCAAAAAAAAATGGCTTTTCAAGGCTCATAAAGAGGAAAAAATTTTCTCGAAGATTTTTGTTTGACAAGTCCTATAATATTTCAAACTAAACTTTTATTTATCATTGAGGTTGTGCTTTCTAAAATTCTAACGTCGGCAAACATTCATTTTTAAAAATATTTCCTTTTGTCTTTCTACCTACCTATCTCATTGAGCAAGTCTAGCCTTACATTACTATATAACCACCTCTCTGTTTTTCTCCCACACACTTCACTCCGACGAAGGACTACAGTCCGAAACGTCAGCATTTTTCATTTCTCTACGGTGTTAAACTTATAAATTTATCAAACTGTTTGTTTAGAAACACCGACGCAGCCATCTAATTTTATTCATTTATTGCGTTGGGATTAGAAAATGATTGCAGCTCAGTCATATCTCTCACAACAATGAAATGAATTTCATTGTTCAATGCAAACAAAGGCTGAGGTTTTAACTTATTCTGTTGGCCAGAATATTTGCGACCAAATCAGAGTCAAAATAGCCTGCGGTGCAGACGGCGGACGTGTCAGTTTTATTTTTCAGTGTATACCGGAGGTTTTATAGACTGGCTGCGACGCCGGCTAAGTCAAACCGGCTCCTGGTTAAAGCTACGTACGTTTGACTGATGAATTTAAGAAATGGCAAGTCTACTATAAATGAACAACTTGCGGGGCTGCATTTCCAAGGTTCAGGTAAACTGTAGGATTTTAAGATCTAGAGTCTTTGCAGGAGATCAGGAAATATACTTGTGTTTAAAGTTAATAACCAAACATCAACTTAGTATCCAAATATCATGAGAAGTACGAGAGGCTACTCATATATTGGAAAGTTTAGATTGATGTTGTTTTAAAGGAACCCTTTACCAGTAATATATTTTGCTTTAAAATTCAAAATCTTTGTTGTTCGCGTCTGCAGAAATGGTAAAAATATTGATGATCTTTTGAAACGACTGGTTTTCATCATTTTGGATTTTTTCCCGCTTGTCGCCATATTGAAATATGACGTCACTGCATCAGGTTTGATCTGACAAAGAATGTTTTGCGGGGAAAAGTTGTAATTTAGGTATCCTGCTGATGAACAGTAACTGATTTGCTATTTTTTTCAGCAACATATATAGTTTTTGTCTGTTCAGTTATCAATTATAAAGGAAAACTTACATAATAAGTAAATGATTGTTTTCTAAGCTCGCTAATTTATCTATGTTCAAAATCATTTAGCCTTTTGCACGAACCAAATGGCAAGTGGATCTATGCATATATATAACTTAATTGGATGTTGATATGAAAAGAAAGATCATCTCAGCACAGTTATTAGGGCTTTTTAACGGAGAAAAGGAACTTCAGTTCAAGATTAACAGATTATTATTAACCAAAACGATCGCGGAAGAAAGTCCACTAAAACTTCTTTGGGCGACGCTTTCCACGGCCATCGAAGGAGGCTGAGTCCGCGACTTAAAACAAATTGTCAGCGGGGTTTAATTTCTTGTTTCATTTAATTATACGCCAAATAAATTAAAATAATCTGAAATGAATAAAATAGCCTGAGTATCAGGTCCTCCTAGGGGTCTGGGAGAGGGGAGAAAGGAAATAAGGGCCTGACACAAAAGTTAGAACGAGGCTGTTCCACCACTTGGAATTTGTGAAGCGTGACAATAAATCTCAACCAACTAAAATCGCTTCCGGTTTGATGTGCCTGTATTTTCTTTTATTCCGGCCGAAGAACACAACTTCGTTCCAACTTTTGTGTCAGGCCCTCTTTTTCCTTTCTCCTCTCTCCCAAACCCCTCGGAGGGCCTGATAGTTGGGCTAAAAGTAAAACAGCACAGTTATTTCAACAGTCTTTCTCAAAACGAATATCGAGGAAGGTGCTAGTGACAAAGTTTTAGTTCCGGGGGGGGGGTTACTTCGGGGTGAAAAGGATAGGGATGCTCGTCGGGAAATGTGAAAAAATACCCTAAAAAATACCAAAGCGTAAAAAT
>JAOEHV020504933.1:1925-12924 GCA_025447995.2 Isaurus tuberculatus
TTACATCAACCCTGGAATGGTACAGAGAAATTTAGAACAGAAATTAATGACAAAACATTGGTTAACAAAATATTTTTGACAGCACATTTGAAAAAAATAACCAACTTGAAAATACAAACTTTGAAACATAAAAAATTATTAAACTTATTTCATGATGCATTTTAGAGAAAAATATCTAATATGTATTATAAGATTACAATAATAACAAATTATATAATACATATTTATTAAATACAGTCATATAATTTTATGGTGTTGTATGGTATATTTACACAAGATGTCAGCTTTAAAAAATCAAATGAAATGAGATGCGATTTAACACCAAAAGTGAGTAATAAAATTTTTTTTTCCCATTTTTGTTATCCTTAGTGTGCATTTTCTCAAAACAATATCTCAAAGGTTTTTAATAATTAAATGTTGGCATAAAAGCACATTTAAAAAAAGCATTTTATAATCAGTGATATATTGTTTTATTTATAGCACAGTTCATCAGGGTGCGAAATTAAGAAAAATTTCAGCCATTCAATCTGGATATATTTTCCCGAATCACAGTTTTTTGGGGGATTTTAAAAAGCGCTATTGGACCGATTAAATGTATTTTTGAAAAACTTTTACTGGACCACAGTCAATGTAGCCAGCAAAAGGCAACTAATCAATGTTAATTTCACACCCTGTTCATGTTTCAATGGTATTCATTTACTGGTCAATGAAATGAAACACAAGAAATTTCAAAGTTTAGTATTTTTCAACACATATATTAAGAAAACCTTAACATAAATTACGCAAAGTGAGCCAATATGAAAAAATATAGGACTTACTCTTCGGCTAACAGTGCGCACAGGAAGTTTGGAAATTGCTTTTTTAGCAGCTGAGGTCAAGCGTTTCTGGCAAAAATAACAAACAAGAAAAGATTTATAATTATAGCAAATTTAACGATACAGCAGGCCTGTATAGACTCCTTGACTATATTTCTTATGCAACGGATTTTTCATCTACTCTTTATCTCAACTGCTCTAAATTATAACTCTGTTCAGACATGTAGAAATCAAATGAGTGGGAAACTGGATGTTCATTAAATGGAGAATGCTGAACATTGTCCAAGTTTTACTATTTCAAAAATTATATGATAAAAAAACAAATTCAAAGTTTATAGATATGTTGATATAAAACATCAACTGCAAATCACTGTTCACACAATCCTACAATAAACAAAATGGTACAATCATTTCCTAAGTTTTCACATAGATTTTTAGTTATAACTGTATTTGTTCAGTTTTTAATATACTTCAGCAACTACAGGTGTTATTTCTAAAACAAAAACTCTGCAAGCTCTGTAACTTCTAATATTAAAAGTTTAAATTCTAAATCTGCAGATCTATTCATCGAGAACTTAATTTTTTAAGATAAAATTAAAAACTGGATTTTCTCTTAATACCAAGATTTTATATATCGTTTCATTTCAATTAGTCAATATAAGCATAAAGGTTCTTAAATCCAAAATACAGTACCTCGATCACGCAAAATGGCAAGTTTATCCCAAGCATTAAATTAAAGCTAAATTATGAATATTCTCAATACTATGTGAAGATTAACAATAATAAAATAAAACCTAGTTTGAGATATTGTAAATACCGGATTTTCAGACGACAGACTTCAATGAGAGAAAGAAGCTTTTAGTGAAATTAAATGATTAGGAAATAGCTTTAAACACGACATCTTGCACGACTAAAAATTTTTCAATCGAAAAGAAGGCTTTCTAAAACTTCTTAAACAGCGTGAAAATGCGTTTTTATATTATATGAATAGTACGGTAGCCATAAAAACTGACGTAGCGAGGATAAAGTTGAATTCAAATACGTGCAAAACACGCAAGCAGTTTGTCAGGATGAGTTCTTCGAACATTCGTTTCGATCCCATTCTAATCCCATTAAGTGTAAAAACAAGGCGATAAAATAATAAAATCCCTGAGAACTTTGTAAGGCGGATCTAAAACAGATTAAATTCTTGCTGCGTATGTGAGTGAATATATGAATGATAATTTATAATACACTGCTGCTTCGGGGCTTCCCGTTTTAAAACTTAGGAAAAAAATTATTTCAAAAGTAAATTCAATAAAACCAGCGGGAATTTTGTACGATTCTGTAAGCATACAAAAATTCTTTTGTGCAGATTCATAAAAGGCTCAAAGAATTTTGTAGGCTAGTTATAAAAAACACTCTCAAAAACCTCACAGTTTTCGGGTAGCCAGCCATCGTCGGAAACAGTTGGGTTTTAAAAGGAATTTTAACAACTGCAAGATAAAGCCTCACAAATATATCTAAACAAACTTAAGCGAGCTTAGTGGTAAGTTCCTCATTCTAACACCACAATAATAGTCTCTATTCGGATTCAGCGACGACACTTGACAAACAAAAAATCCAACTTAAAAACGAGAAGACAGACATAAATTCCGGTTTCATCTTACCTCCGTTTTATCACGAGCATGTACATAGCGAAATCTCTGGACATAATAAAACACCAACCATGCTAAAGATATAACCATAAGGACAATAAATGAAACAGAAACGAAGAGAACAGATGTTGGATTAACTTTCCACTTTCCAGTACGGTATCGCCGTCCTGCTGTAATTTCAACATAGACGGTCGCATTCTCGAGTTTTGAAGCAAGGTTTTCTCCCAAAATCTGTGTCACGCTAACTGATACTATGTTCGCTTCTCCGTGCTCCATCTTTTCGGGTTTATCTTTATCTTGATGGTTGTAGATTATGACTGCAGAAGCATTATGCTTGAAGGCGTTTCGTATTTTGTCTCGAAACTTGCACTCCCCACGAATGACCAACATAATGTATGGTTTTAGGTTGGGGTTGACTGCTCTACTGAATGTTTGGCAACCATTATGATTATCTTCTTTTAACGTTACAAGCCACCCACTAACGTGATCTTTAGGGCTGTTGTTTCCGAATTTTCCTTCCCCTAATTTACTATGGCAGTTCTTCTTCACAGAGTTGCAAAAGGTAATGTTCAGAATGGCGTTTGTATAGTCATCTTGTTGTTTTTCCTCATAGAGACACGACACGGTACTTAAATAGATTATAAGAAAAAATAAATGTAATTTTAACAAATTTAGGAAGAACCGCATGTTCTTAAGTTTTTAAAAGAGCTCTTTGCCAGTTACTGCTCTCCTTTCTAAAAGCTTCGACAATAGTCAACTGTACTTCTCGAAGATCTCAATGAACACTATCCCAAACAATTCTTTCCGCCATGTTTTCAATGACTTGTAGTCACGTGATGTAATGACACACCTGACGTATCACGTGTTCAGCGCTGAAAGCAAAAATGTTTAGGGTGTTCTGAAAGCTAGGTTAAGGCCGCGTTTAATTTTACTTTTGTAATTTTTTAAACACATGTTGAATTAAAAACGGTATCTCAGTTTTCTTTTTACTGCCTTTGTTGATTAGTTATGATTTTTTTGAAGTTTGATTTTCGTGATACCTTAACTTGATTGCTTCGTGTCAATAAAATATACTTCTACAAACTAGGTATCCTGTTGATGAAAAGTAATAATGTTTTCAAAGATAGTTTAATTTCTGTGCAAATTATATTTCTAGAGCACTGAATTAGGTATTATAAACGCTCGAAATTTAAATTTCTTAAAAAATATAAGGCGATAATAATAAAGTTTTCAAACTCGAGTTTTCATTATTTTTCAAAATTATTCATGAAATACAAACCATATTTTAGTAAATGAATTAATTTACAAGTGATAAAACCACGGGGGAAACACGTGTAAATACTGTGAAAAATAGGTTTAAAAATTCCAAAACTAACTATTTAACGGGTTTACCAAACCTGCCTATAATCGCAATGCAAATTATATCATTTCATAACTAATACGAAAGTATTGCCCATTTTCTGTAAAAACGTAACTCTATTCTTAATACTAATTTTTTCTAAAAATCTTGTCAAACAACTAAAAGTCTACAAGCAAGTTCGGTTGAATCCGAGTACATAAGAAAATATTTTACGAAGAGTTATTTTAAAAGCAAAATAAAAGTTTACAGTAAATTTTTTGTCTTTAATTTATCTATGGTTATCTTTTAAAGTCTTCTTTGATTTTTCGTGACGGATTTTCACAGGCCGTCATAATTTGCACGATCAAAACCAGTATAGATAAAGCAGAAAAACTGATAATAAAACAGCGATATTCAGTTTTCTTTTTTTTATATTTTTTTCCAGATTTTTTGTGTTAACCGATGAAAGTCCGTTCAGTTGTTTAACTCGTGTAAACTCGTGACTACCTTATGTTATCTCATAGGATTCACAGCAAGTATTACAGTTATCTGAACCTCAACGTTGAACTGGTTCCTATATCTGATCACAACTGTCTTTCACCTGTCGCGATGCAGACGACAAAATCAGAGGACCAAACTGCCCTGTTGTCCCTTAGGCAAGGTGCTAAGGTTCAACAATAACTCAAATGATAATTAACTTTAGTAGAGCGGCGGCAGCAAATATTTGATAGGGAAGGGGGGGGGGGGAGAATAGAATTTCGCGAACCGAAGGCACAGAAATCATGGGGGCCCGGTCCATTCTTGAAACGTAAAAGTGAATTTTTTGTTTTCATGGGAGTACATTTTTTTAAAATGAAACAGAACCTATTCAAAAATTTGATTCAAACTGTTGCAGTTTTAACGCAAAGTTTTTTATTAATTTCTCTGTTTTTTTCTATGCGATTTTATGAATACCTCAATAATGATACATTCACAAATACTCGAAGGCAAAAATATATATATTTTTTTGGGGGGGAGGGAGGCGTCGCCCCCCCCCCCAACTCCCCCCAAGTAATTTGGAAGAGAGGACCTCAGCAGAATCCTTTACACCTGAGAAGCGTTTACAGCCGGCCGAATGTGATACTGACCACATCCTTGTTGCCAACAAAATCAGATTGAAACCAAGGAAGATTCATCATGCAAAAACAAAAGGCCACCCCCGCATAAAAACCTGCAGCACTTCCGACTCCGCAAGAACCAAAACGTTGGGCGACCTTTTCAAAAGAAACATACAAGACCACTCATACACCAATAACCATACTGACGTCGACACAAAATGGTTCCACCTACGAGAGGCCATATACAACTCAACCATGGCCGCACACGGGATGAGAGAACGTTAAAATGCAGATTGATTCGATGCTCAGTTGGACGAGATGCAGCTAGCCAATCACAGAGGCCAAAATAAAAACACTGCTGGCTTACAAACACAACCCTTACCCTAGCACATGCGACGCCCTTAGAGCTGCAAAGAGCAAGGCAAAGCTGATCGCACGCTGTTGCACCAATGATTACTGGCTGAACTTGTGTGTCTATGTACAGCTTCCACACGAACTTTTCTGCCTCTACTTGGAGCAAGGTCACGTGCCTCAAGACACGCGCGACCCCATTACAGTAACTTTTACAAGAACAAAGGAGACCGCAGCAACTGTAACAACTACCGTGTTACATCTCCACTCTGCATTGTTGGCAAAGCTTTCGCACTTGTCACTCTGTCCCGTTTACAGAGTTTCGCTTCGCGGCGAGACTATCCTAAATAAGTCACAGCGTGGTTTCAGAGCCAGAAGGTTCACAGTCGACATGATCTTCTCCCTCCACCAGCTTCAGGAGAAGTACCGAGAGCAGAAAGATTAGCTGGAGAGGAAACGTGCTGCCGGACACGAGCGCGCAGCGTTTGAATGTGCACCATCTGCCTTCATCTGCGCAATCTGAACTTAAGACCGGTTGTCCGCCATTGCAGGACTGGACTACATAGCCACAACATGATAAGCGCTGCTCAAACCCTTGATCCGCTTCAACATCGCCTCTTTTAGACGAGGATGCCGAGAGAGTATTTTTAGTAAATCGAAGATTGAGACAAAAATAAATTCAGTAATATTGTCTTCGCTGAAATAGCTGTTTGTAAATCGCTGTTTGTCCATAGCCTTGTTTGTCCATACCTTGTTTGTCCATACCTTTGTTTGTCCATACCCTAGCTTGTTTGTCTATACCCTTGTTTGTCCATACCCCAGCTTGTTTGTCTATACCCTTTTTTTTCGGCCTTTGCTGGTAATTTTTAAATTCGGTGTTAGAATACAAATCAGATTGTTAAATTATAAACTTTATTTAATGGACTAAAACTCATATAAGAGTTACTTCCATATATAACAGAAACAGATAAACATAATACAATATTGCATAAAAAAGAAATAACAAAGAAAATTACATTAATTTAAAGTAGTGTATATTTTTTGTATTTTGTAAAATGGAGAACTAGTTAAATTCATTTGAAATATCTTTCATACTTATTAAATATACAAATAGATTGTACTTATCGAATTGTTTGAAATTAACATTGATTTTGTATAGTTTTGTTAGAAATTCGTTTTGCAGGTTTTCAAATTTCATGTGTTAACTATACATACAGTAATGAAGTTCGTCTGCAACCCTTTTGCTTTTACATAAGTTACATGTTCTTTTTTCTCCTTGAGTTTTAACATAGCGACCAACCTCTATTGGAAAATTTATTCTCGAGAAAGCAATACGGTGAGCAGTATTATTTACATCTATAAGATATGGTTCAAGTGAATGATTATGCTTTATTAAGTTACAATATAAAATGCCAAAATGAAATACACACATCAAGAAAGTTCTCGCTAACAAACACAGTCGCGACAGCAACGAAAGCCTTTGCAACTGCAGATCTAAAGAACAATGCCCTCTCAACAACTGTCCTCCAGCATTATATACAACGCACAAGTCACTACCACTACAGATAACAACGCGACTACAAATAACTACATTGGACTAACTGAAGGAACTTTTAAACATCCGAGATTTAATCAACACAAAGTCATATCCCGACACAGAAAGTACACCAACAACACTGAACTATCTAAATACATCTGGTATATCTTAAAGACAACTGCGTAAACTTCAACATCAAATGGTCCATTATTGCAAGAGCTAGGCCCTACAATAACACCACGAAAAGATGCGACCTTTGCGTGACCGAAAAACTTATGATTATTAAGTCTAACACCAACAATTTATTAAATAAAAGATCTGAACTCATATCCAAGTGCCGTCGCGAAAACAAGTTTTATTTAAAGAACAATTGACGCTTTCCTGCTACAATAGACTTTTGTTTTCCCCTACATTTTCAGTTAATATATTCATACCCATTGTAATTTCCGTTTTTTCTTTTTTCTCACCTATTGTGCATATTATCTAACCACAACCCATTATATAGATGTATATATAATTAGCTTTAATATAGGAATGTTTCTTCATTAACTCTGTCTGATGAGTGCGCAAGCACGAAACTCAGAGTTACAGGGAATCATGTGTGTTTCGTTTCGCTCTGCACTCATTTCTACGATGCTTTTTCTAGGTTTTTGTTATCATTCAGATGATTTCTTGATTCTTGTTTGAACATGTCAAGTCTTAACATGACATTGTTAAATGGTCTTCTACACGGTCTTTGCATTACAGTCTTTTTAAAGGCTCGAAAGTCTTCTTATTTGGGAAGAAGAGGTAATCTGAGAGATCTTATGAATATGAAACCAAAACTTTAGGATGGATGGGGAGAATATGATATGGTTGTTTATTAGGAATTTTACAAGTCTTTCTAGATGTACGTGACATAATGTGCTTTAACGGGGTCAATTAAGCTTTATTGATATGTTGTTTTGACAATTTTAATAAAAACAAACTTCCTTTGTATCTGATGTAGGCATCCAAAGTATTTGCCACGTATTTTGAAATGGTCATCAAAATTTTTTGCCCAACAAAGAACCTATAAAAACCCAAATGATGCCCTTACGCTCAAATAAGAACTCTGCTAGGACAGAGAACTGAAACTCTAGATTTTTAAAAACTGGCACAACTTTAAGCGTGGTGAAATATAAGAAGTTGAAAGGTCTGATGTCACCGGGTCGATTTGAGGATTTGTTAGCGAGGAGGATCGTACATCCTGTTTATGTCATACGGAGGTACTTACTTGTTTTTAACAAGATTATATACTTTCGTTTTTATCATTTCCTAGAATTGTAGAAAACCCTTAAAGGAAGACATCAGAATATTTGATTTGTTTGCAAAAAGTTGAAAACGTTTTAATAGTTAAACTCGCTTGGATGTTACAGCACTAGTTTGAGCAAGTTAGTAAATATTTTTTTGACCAATGATTTTTTTAGTTTGACTTTATTGCTCTAAACATCGCAAGAGTTACTTGTCATTTTGTCAAAAGACTCCAAAATTGAGAGACAATTTAAAAACTTTTCGTTCACAATTGAAAAATGTTATTAATAAACGATTTGGTAGAACTAGAAGAACAATCTCTACTGAGGCGGTTTGTTATCTCCAACACTCTATACCATCAATATCAAATGGTTTGGAAGCCTTAACAACGTTGGGTTTTCTGTGTCCGTGGGAGCTCGTCGTCTACAAGTTAAAAATATCAGAATAAGCTTTTTTTTATCATAATTTATATCCTGAAGGAGAAAAATGTTATAGTCATTAAAGAGCATGCAAATTTTATTTATAAATGGAGTGTGACCTTTGGCTTTTAATAAAGTGCGTTTACAAGTAAAGAGTGTTTTGCAACACTTGCGATGGAAAATGATCCTTGAATGTTTTTAGACTGTTCTCATATTTTGGGCTAATGAATAACTCTCGTTGTTCCTTTCAAGGACGTCGGAGCATCACCGTAAAGCAATAGCGACTGGGTTTTCTTTTTGTTTTAAGACTGACAAGTTGTTATATATTTTCCGTGACCGACATTATTTTGCTGAAAACGCCCATCACGCATGCAAACAAAACCAAAATTTGCCCCTATGGTTATGACAATGACATTAGTATAATGGTATAGCCACGGTAATGGAAATGGTTAAGGTAACGCCGGGTGATGGTTTTGGAAATGACAATAGAATAAACTGTCCGAGAGCGTGTCAGTTGGCACGCAATGATAGTAGGTATTTTTGATGGGAGTGTACATGTGTTCCGTTGAGCTGACAAACTCTGTATCCTGACCCTGTTGTTCAAGCAAAACTGATAAAGCTGTTCCAGACCACAGCCCCTTTTTTGGATTCTTCTTGAAATACAGAGTGTTTTAAACGTATTTGTTTGTTTAGTTTGGCGTAGTGGCTTTGCAAAATCAGATACATGATCTAAGATCAAGAAATAAAAGCACAAAAGAAAAAAAGAAACTGTTAGAATGCCACAGTTGGAACCGAACCTAACCAGCCATGCATGGGTAGCCCTTAAATCAAACAAAAGTTTCTTCCTGGTACCAGCTAGCTGTACCTTGGCGGGAGCTCAAACAGCTGCTTTTAACCCAACTTAATAAACAACTTTGCAGGAGCTGCGGGTGTAAGTCTGGTCGATTGATGGAGCTAACTATTAGATTGTTTTCTCCCAGTTGCACCTTCACTCTGCCGGAGGCTCTTCTCCGGTAAACACCATGACATGAGACATCGTCTGACAGGAAGTAGAAATGAACACAACGATATCGTTTAGTGCGGTGAATAGTACTCAGTATACAGAAGAAAATTTGGGCGGCGCAATATCTCCCATAAATTGATTCCTGTATATGGCACTGAAATTACTTATACTTAACAAGCTGAAGTTATCTTTTTTTTAAAAAAAAGTGACCCGAACATTGTGTTATTTAAATTATGACTTAATTTATATCATACTATATTATTTCAAAATTGAATTCTCCATATAAAATTATTAAATTTAGGCTATAAAAGTATAAAAGTTGTAAAAGTTTAAAAAGTTTTAGTTAAAACAAACGTTTTCGGTCGACTTGACCATCATCAGATATTAAAAATGCGGGTAAAAAGGTGCATTTTAAATACATGTCCCAACAAAAGCTGTCAATTAAGTAATTCCTCTTGGGAACAAGCGCAGTTCAAAAGATTCTAACTGTTTGTTCAAACTCGGTTTTAAATTTGCAATATAATATAAATAGTTTCTTTGATTTTCCGTAGTTTCTATTGTTTCGCATATGTTATTTCATACCATATATTTCTCCCATATATGTGACCACGTATATGTACTTTAACTTATTTGTTTCCGGAAAAAATCTTGTTTAGCTCTCCTCAACTCAGTTTCTAAATTGCTTTGTGAAATAACAGAAATAAAACGAGTCAAGCGAAAAGCAAAATACAATTCACTTCAATTCAACGAAACACACATTACGTTTTTAAAATTAACAAGTTATGTTTCGTCCGTGTTGTGCCTTCATAAGTATAACAAGTGACATGCATATGAGTGTGTTTATGTAATTTAATTATTGTGCTGGTAGTGCACGAACTGATAAACTGTTACCATAGAATATACAGAACAAAAGGTTAAATAGAAAGTTTTAGATTACCATGGCACTGTTGTTGTGTGAGGAAAAGATTTTTCCCAATGGATTTTGTCGATAAAGAGTTACTATAGAAAATACAGAACCAAGGTTTCGATAAAAAGTTTTAGATTAGCATAAAACAGAAATGGTATCATGACAGTGAGCTGCAGTCGAGATATTTCTTACTTCTTTTCGAAAGCCGTGCCGAAGAATAAAAGAGTGAGAGTTTTAGAAATCTCTCAGTTCATATTCTATCATTATCAAGGGACATTTCTAGAGATTAGCCGTGTGTCGTGATAAAAACGATGCCACTGGGACGGTACCCAATTAGCGTCTAGCTCAAGAGTGTTAGGCGCAATAATGGAAGCTTTAGAAATTTCTTTCCTGTATTCACGGGATCTTTGAAGGACCGGCGTGGGACTTCTATGTTGAAGAAAATTTTTTTGTCCTTGTGAACATGGATAATTTCTCCTGGATTTTTTTGTGATTTCATCTTGTAATTTTAAGCTTCCGTTTAAACAGCCAATATTGGAAATCATTGGAAAACTGCAATGGTTCGTGTTCTCTTTACGTTTTTCATTTCTATTGAGTTGTTCTTGTTGTTGTTGTTGTTGTT
>JAOEHV020505033.1:0-21073 GCA_025447995.2 Isaurus tuberculatus
ACAATCTGTAAAATTCGCAAAAATTAAACCCTGCAAAATAAAAAAGCTACACGGTATATAAATATTTTACAGAAATCTCGGTATACAATCTTGTTTGTTTATTACGAAGCCGAGCAGGGACTGGGAAACGGCAGCATACCCATTGGCTCGATTTATACTAGAGACTATCGCGATAGCTCGTCCGGACGGATGATCGGTCTGCTTGCCCGTATTGATACACGCCGGATTATCAAACGAGCTACCGTTCTTTGCACCAGCTCGTCCCAGACGGATGATCCATCTTTAGTATAAATCGAGCCATTCTATACCGTTTGAAATGAAAACGTATTTTACGTGTGAACGAAAAGCTCAGACAGCAAAATATCCGTTTTCAGAAAAAAACGAAAAACTAACGACGGGGTCAGTCAGTTGGTAACATATATTAAATTAAAAATAGACCAGTTTTAGTGGGTCCTTCAACGCAACTTATTTTAAGAATGTACAAAAACAGACCTTTTTCACGGTTTAAAGTTTCTTTTGTCTGCATTCACAATTGCCCTTCAAGTCTCATTTTAAGCAACATTTTCTTTTAATTTTAAAACTCATGAACGTAGCTGGGCGGACAAATTTGAATGCCAACAAAAGAAATTTTATTACAGTTGTAAAAAAAGGCTTATCATGTGGTTGAATTTATATCGCGATTATTCAACAACGCTGATGTTAATGAGCTTTGCGGTTCTGTATGTAACATAAGCAATTATGAGAGAAAAAAAAAGACTGAAAAATCAAGTGCACCCACAAATTTCAAGATGTTTTCGACACGAGAAAATAGAACTCGTATCTCCGCGCGCATGTAATATACTCCATAATCTAGAATGTCACTGGGAAATTACGAATTTATAAACACTTGAAAGACCGATTCTAAAACACATTAAGTACACCCTAATAAAAAGGATATTGATGTGTAACAATAAACATTGTAAATTTCCTAATTTTACTCCTCGGCCCAAATAGATAAAGGGATTTCGAGGTGTGGAAGCGGTAGACATACTGCTTGTTGAAGCGTTTTGCAACTATAAGAAATGTCTGAAAAAAAACAGGACAAATCAGTTAGTAACAAAGAAAACAAATTTTCCCATCCCATTCCTGCTAGTACTGATTCCTCTCCGATGAACCAAAAGCCAGGATGCCCAAGGATGTATTGTAGATTCCTATAAAGTAACATTAAATCGTGTTTTTGTAGAGGTTATCTTCAATATTTTTTTTTCTCAGGTATGATTCAACCAAATTCTATGTGACGTGGTTTGAGCACTTGTTGAAATCTCTGCCTTCTGGCCTGGGGATGATAACCATCTCTGTAGAAGTTTTGATCATTTGAGTCAGTTTCTTTTCTGACTTATTTTCCATTACGAGGCCAATAAAGAGAAGAACCAGCACTTGCTCGGAGATAGCCTACGATGGATTAGTTTCCCGTTCAGGGGGATTGAAAGACTCTCATCCGTTTAACACTACAGAAACTGGAGATAAACGCCGGCTAATGAGCTACTAGCCTGGGATTAGCATGTGTCACAACTGAAAGGTTCAAAAGTTGCATCATTAATAGATGGTTACTTCAATTCACTTATTGATACAGTTTCTGATCAGTTTGCATATTTTTCGAGATATTATTGACCAAAACAAGGCACGTATAGCGAATACCTAATCTTAGCTTAGAGAAAGAATGACCGCAAAATTGTGTAGGTGTTATTTTAGATATTGTGTTGAGTCAAGTCGAAAACTTGTGTGTCACTAGAAATTCCAAATAGGTGGTGTACTTCGAAGTACAAATAACACTACGAACCAAATTACATAATCATGAATAAAGAGGTCGCCTTTCATGTTTCGGAAGCAAACATACATCAATTACATAAAAAATACTATTTTTAAATAACAAAGGAAGCACGGAATAAGTAAGTTACAGAACTTCTTTATTCTGAAGAGCAAGCATGAAAAGTTAGTAATTTCGAAAGAGATTCGAATTCTAGAAATAGGAAGAGTTAATGCAGTTCGTTCAACAACACTGGTGAAATAGAGACAGCTAAACTTTTTAATGTTGGGCAAGCGGGAATCAGAAAGACTTTGTAAATTATCGAGTAAGCTTGGTACTTGGTTACTAAACTCTCACAGTTTTTGACGTTTTTCATTTATGAATGAGTCAAAGATAAGATAGCGATTTGAATGAAACCGCAACATCCTAAATCAATCTATTTCAGTTTTCAAACTTCTTAACACTGAGCAAAAGACTGCAAGGTCAAAACACCACAAGATTCAGGTATTGATTGATAATTTAAAACTGATTGAAAGACAACCAATAAAACAACCTCCTTTATCCAATCATTAATAAAGTAAACCTCAAAATCTAACCAGCAGTGACAGGAAAATTCACTCGCTTAGACTAGGGCGAAATTCGTTTACAAAAATATGCATAATGGAAGTACTGCTTGTAAAAACTGCAGCAATTGCAAAAATCAAACTCCCATATTTTCCTCTCATTTTCACGTTTTTACAAAGTTCGATGTCTCGTTATGTACACTATACGAGTTTTTGTTGAAAATTCCAAGCTTCTCAATTTCTCGTAGCAGAAAAAAAAATGTCTCGATTGTGGCATCCTGTGTTATACAATCGAAATAAAAATACCGCCATCTTATGAATATAATCCACTCCTAGTGTTATAAACCATTTTCATTTTAGCCAATTCAAAATTAGTTTGTCAAAAGAAAAAAAACAATTTCATGCATTTTAATACCTTCTATTGTTTTCATTTACTGCCTCACATTCAACAAAACTTCATAATTTTGGAATTTTTATTATCATTTATAAACAGTGGACAAAACCAACGTTTGTATATAGTCAAGCGCGATTACAGAACCTTATATAATTTTGCTAAACGCCAGTCTGTTTAGCTAAGGCCGCATTTTACCGACAAAAATCTCGTAGATTTGAGTAAAAAGATCCCCGCTGTCTTAAAAACATGCCTCACTCGAGTTTACAATTTGAACTTCTAAACACAAAAACGATGCCGAGTTTTAAAAAATGGGTCAAATTCCCCCATGCCGGGACTAAAAACCCAAGTGGAATTTTGAAACTAATAACTCGTCTTGCTTCTTGCATATCTCATAGCTTCCTGTTTCAAAAGCCGTAAACCATGTATATTTAAGTTTAGCTGTATGAATGGCGTGAAAAGTTAAACATTCAAATTGTTTTCTGTAGTCGCAACAGAGGCGTAAAATTATGATACTTTTACAAATTGTGTAAGAATCGAAAAGAGTCAAATTAAAAACTCAATATATGAACCGGATTACATCGAAACATTTTAATCTATCTTTCAAAATTAGGAAAGAGTGCGGCGTGAGTACTCATACATCTGCTGAAAAAAATGTTTTCTTTTTTAAGCAGCGTGGAGCCTAAATATATCTTGAGATTCATTCAGTTTCTGATGTTTTGTTGCGCGCTTCGAACGGTGATATGCTATTTTATCAATGAAAAGAAACTTTTGTTTGTATTCTCCTGTAAACAGGCTGCAGAAAAACAGCAACAATGGCTTCTAGAAAGTGGGTCCCACTTCACCGATTAGTTTATCTATACTTACTTATTCAAATTTTTGGTTTACTAACATTTCTTGTAAAAGGGCTACAAAACATAAATTCTATCCATCTATTTTAATGTAAAAATCCGAAAGCGACGCTTTAGTTTCCTCCGGTAACGCATTGTTTTGAGTTCCCTGCAGATAAACGTAACATATTTTAAGTGCGAGCTTCACTACTTGTCGACAATGTATGTCGCATAACGATGTATTTTTCTACTCAATGAAATCAACCGCAGTCGCCAATTCGGGGTGGGCCCAAGCATAAACAATGTTCGAGAGATTTTCCTTGTAATAACTAACCTATAGAATCCTTATATTCAATTAATCTCGCGACGAGAAAATACCTCGAGCAAGAACGAACGACGAGCTTAAAAGTTGTGGGAATGAAATCAAATTAGCTCGTCCCCATTAAATTGGACTCAAATTAGAGTCATGGAAAAGAATTTACGGGTCCGCAGCCGGAGACCAATTCCGACTTAATTGGGAAAATCAATCTTGGCAGAATACCGCAAGAAAATTTAGATCAAATAAAAATAAAATCAATATCAGCAATTTGTTTAGAGTTCTTTTCTCCATAAATTTTCGTGTCTCTATGGGTTTTTTTCAAGACGCAAATCAAAAATACTGGTCAATTTTTCTGTTAGATAAACATGAAATAGCTGCCCTCTCCGAGGCAACGAAATTTAAATATTTTATCAACTTAACAAATGGAACATAGTGACAAAACAAAAGCACACGATTAATTATTAAAAGTATGTAAATCAATTCTTTCAAGGGCAAAATTTACGCGATTAATATTTCATTTTCCTTGGCATCTAGAGCTTTATGAAAAGTTTAGCTTTTTCTATTCTTAGATTTATAGCCAAAATCAGGAATCCTTATTAAATATTGTTACTAACGGAGCTAGTGGCATCGTGTTTACTTTGATAAATCGAAAATAAATCACTACAAGGCTGGTACCAGTGATGAGAAAAACCTTTGACTAGTACATTCAGCATTTGGAATTGTATTTCTGTGCAATAAATTGAATACTTTTAACTTGCAATCCCTACTAGATTAATAACTTTATTTTCACTATGACCCAGTGTTAGACTCAGAAAAATAACCGACAAAATTTGAGCTCATTGCACCAACAAATCATATTAGTTCCACTATTGCCTTAAAGAATCCGACTCGGGAACTCGTTTCCCAAATCGTGTTTAATTCATTTTAACCTATCGAATGTTTATGTGAATAAAGAACAAAATAAATATTTTCTTTCTCTTCACACTTTTTAGAATAAAACATATTATACATGTAAAACACTGAGAAAAACTGTCAGACTTTCAACTTGAAAACAAAAAGCCGCGGTTCAAAATGTCGAGACTTACAATCTATGAATTTTACGATGACTGTTAAGTATCGCGTTGTACTGCATTTAAAATATGAAGAAGTTTAACAATTGTTGTGCTAAAAGGTGATATAAAGAAGTGAACGAGAAAAATAGTTAAATTTTAGTCTACACCTCTATGGCTTCAGAAGTCATTTTGTTTTTAGACCATTTTCACTTTCTAAAGTGGCTTTTTAACTTATTGAAATTTAAGTTAAACTTATTTTAAATTCGGTTTCGATCGCTCATCGTTAGTCTATAATGTCAATGAGTTGAGGGTGAGCTTCAGCGCAAACCTGCTAATTTGATCAAGTTAACTTTACACAGAAGCGAAAACCCGACCTTACAACAGCAGTTGGCCTGAAATTGAACCAGTTCAGTGACAGAAACACGAGACAAAAGATAAAAGTTGGTTTGTAGTTGTCCGGTTATCAGGCATTCGTATTATATTTACATTGTAGAGTTTCAATAAGCCAGGAAGAAAAAGCAAATCACATTTGCGAAAGCACTCAATTTCAGAACGCGGAAGACACGTTCGATTTGTGTACTTAATTTAAATAATAATAATAATCTGCCTCACATGAAAATCTACAACACGACGTTTATTTTGATAAAGCGTTTGTCATCATTTTCATTTACATTGAAGAAAAGATCGAAGCAACCGCTCTTTCACATCTCCATTTTCACACGAATAAAATAAACCGAAAATAATTACGTTTTTAGAGAGACAAGACAGACGAAAATTTCATCTTTAGAATTGAGTCGGCCTGTATAAAATAAAGAAAGTTTAGGCGACAAGGCAGGAGGGCGCTGGGAAAATATTTTCAAGTTGTCGAGTTGTAGGTTATATTTTTCCCGATTGTTTTTAATTCCGGAAATAATGGTAACTTAAAGTTTCAATGACATTCAAATGGCTTTCCTCAATTGAATACGATAGTCTGAAGGTCGTAAAAAGTTGCGAACGGATCTTTAAAATTATTTTTTTTCGTTTTTTCATATCTCAAGTCACTGCTGTTTTTTCAGCTCGGAATTATGACTTTCCTTTCTTGCTCGAGGGTAGTGTTACGGACTTATTACAATGGTATCTACGAGAATGAAGTAAAGTTTTCTTTTTAAAATGCCATCGACAAGCCAAAAGCTAGTGTGCATAATATTTAAATATTTACACATGCTTAAGATGGACGTAAAAAGTCGCCCTGCCAACTCGAAAAAGATTAAACAGGAAACTGAGTGCAATCAAATACAAGAGAAAATACGTTTCCTACGAAAACTGATTTTTCCGTAAAAAGCGAGTCGAGCTAGACGGATGCGGAAAGGCCTCTTGCGACAAAATACCAGCGCAAGGTTGACAGGTTTAAGAACGTGCAAGCCGGTGAATGTGTGCAACATGCCAAACCTTCCACCCAGCCTGGGCTGGGACTAAATCACGGTATTTCGCCAAATTTATCTCGCTACGGCCCAGTTTGAAGGATTAAGTATACCCAGCAAATTACTTACATCTACATCGGGTTTTTCCGAGTCGTGATCCTTCAATGGTACATTTAGTAAATAATCCGGGACCGGTACATAAGGTTCGACCTGAGGTTCAGCCGGTGCCTCGGCTGATACATGAAGCTGCGAACGCCTTAAATTCTCTTCTTTAAAGGCACGTTCTAGTTCGCGTTGATGGTGTGCTCTGGCGGCAGCTTGTGCCGCAATCATGTTTGTTCTGTTGCTGTGAAGAAAACTCGCACTTCCTTACAGTTCACCTGCGCCGCAAAGGCACATAGCATTTGAAGCCCTCTCTATGAAGTTTACCAAGGTTCAAAAAGTCGGCTCTTCTTCCTTAATTAAGCAGAAATAAATCCACAAGAAGATAGCACTTATGACGGATGTATCCGAGCCATTTTTCACATTAACTGTGGCTGAGAAATCAGAGAAATACGGAAAAAACAAGAATTCGCCATGACGATAGCGCTGGTAAACATGGCTTCATTATGTATAATACAACACCTGGTTCCCAGATTGCAAGGACCGAAGCGCATGCTGGGATACTTTGACTTCTACACGTCAGAAATATGCGTCATTCGATTGGCTGTTCCTGCACGACGCTAGTTTATCACCACGAAGCTGTGCTGAATACATTAGGACAGAAATACCTTATGTTTGTGGCTAAACTCTGTTCAACATCTAGCGTCAATGTTTGTGTTAAAAAGAGAAGTGTCAAGCAATTCTTCAAAAACATTGACAGAACCCTAAACTCGATAAATATATAAAATAAAACAACTTTAGGAATCAATTTATTCGAAACCACTTAAATTTACAAAATGTATATGGTTACAATCAGAAGTGCATAAAACCAAAGTATTTTAGGTACTCCAATGTTTCTGTTTTTCCGAACCTATTGACAATTTCAATAAACAATGCTTTCCAATCGTTTATTGAAAAGATCACCAGGCTGTCATTCGTTGCAATATCACGTGATAACAAACACTTATTCTTATTGGGATCCATGTATACACAACACGACTCAACTGTTATAAGCAAACAAAGACTATGGACTTTAAAAGGCAGTGCGGTCGTACAGGTAGAATATACCGGCTGATAAACCAGTAGGAGTGCCTGAAAAACAACTCTCACGGACAAGCGAACTACTCTTCATCTCGTACTTTATATGGCGGCGAAATGTAATGCAGTTCATTTAGTACTCACTGATATCTTAAAGTTTATCATCGCTTTAACTCACTCAGTCTTTATCGAGCGTCTAGAGCATTTCTTAATATTGAAGAAATCACTTTGAGGTTTTCGAATTTTTAAGCAATACATTAAACTGTGAAGTGATTAAAATTTCTCGAAGAAGAAAGAAAAAAACAATATTTAATGAGCACTATGAAAGGAAGACTAGACAAGATACTTTCGATCATGTTTTATGGTTAGGAAAAACTCGAACTTGCAGACCAAATTAATTATCTACGCAGGTGTTGGGAAAGCTTAGCACAAGCAAGACTGTTTAGTTTGACATGTTGAGATACAAAACAAAATAACGAATTTAAGGTTCTATTTATCCTAAGTAAAAATCGAAAAATTGACAGTAAAAAGAAATTCACTTTATCAACCGATTCAAAATAAAACACTAACGAATGAGTATCATATGGCCAGTTTTGTCTCTAAAATAATTAGGCTTTGTCACTTCGCCACGGAATTTTTAATATGCAAGCTAATTTACAAAAAACGATTTTCGAGCAATTTCCTTTTCCAAAATTTTTTTTTATTTCTGTTAAGTTTCAACGACGCAATAAATTAGTTGTCTTTTTAGTTGCCGTGCATGCGTTACCAACTGCTTTTTTATCTCTTTTCTGTTATCACATTTCAAAAATCGAAAAGTGAGGGTTTTTTTTTTTCTATTTACGTCGTCAATGACAGTTTTATTTTCAAACTTTAAAATTATTTTCATCTCATTAGGGAAAAAAAACAAACGGACTTGTTAATTTTTCTACAACAGCCGTTAACTATAATGTCAGGATAATTTTCCGTTAGTTTTTGATCTCTGTTCGTGAGGTTGGATGTTATACTTGTGATATTTTAATCCCTACCTCCGCCTTCTCTGAACCTTCCGTCACGATTCTTCGCTTTTCTTCCCCCTTTCGGGATAAAAAGGTAATAGACTCGTTTTGCATTGCTCTAACGATGGCTTCATTCCTATCAGCTTTTCATAGGTAGCTTATCCGCCATTAGAAGATATGTTTTAATACTTAATGCCTTCAACCGATCACAATGTCGGGGTCTTCATTCAACGCCGCACGATTATATGGATCTAACCAATAATAAGTTGAGCACAGAGTTAACAAAATAAATTTAACTTTCAATTAGTGGGAAAATAATCATCTAAGAGGCAGAGTAAACTCGAAACATCCAGCTGAAGGTTCTTCGATGGATATTTAGTTTATCTGTCTTGTCATCTTTTATTTTCTTGCAAGATTTTTGGCGAAAAAGTTTTGATTCCTTATGAAATGCTTATTAAGCGAAGTTTAATGCCCTACAAATAACTCGCCATCTGCAAGTTAAACCAGTAATGGATTCGGAACTTTCATTATCCAAGCCTACGAGATAATTAAAAGCAGGAAAAGATTCGCTCAGAAAAATGATTATCTAATTTAGACAAACGAGGTAAAAAGAATTGAGAACAATTTGCAAGTCTAAAAAAAACGAAGTGTGGAGACTATAAAAATACCACCAAATACAATATCCTTATTTTATAAAATCCGTTGCATAAACAGGACCGACCATGAAGCTCTGGTGGATCAAACATTAAATTTTTGCTCACTAAGTAGTCCGGGTTGACCAACATTCCGACCAGTATTCGGAAATGAAGGACAAGAGGATGCTAAAATTGTGAGAAATGCAAGGTAGCTATGATTTCGTGTTTTTCAAAGTTTATGAGAAATATTGAAAAAATTAGCAAACTTTTAAAAACTAGTTAGTTTAATGATAAAGCCGATGAAAGGACAACAAAGATAAAGTAGACGATGAAAAATCAAGTTGTGAATGTAGATGGAAACCATAGAAAAATGTTTTAAGATTTTGCTTTTCATCGTGAAATTTTATAAATGAGTATATCTATAGCGTAATTCATTCAGAAGAAAATCTGCTAAACATGCATCCGCAATTTAATCTTTATTACGATCGTTAATTCTTTCTTCAGAAGCGTTTTTTTAAAGTTAACGTCAAAGGTACCCTGAATTCTGTTAAAACTATGCACTGACAGTACTACATCTCTGCCGGGCAACAAAATGTGAATTCCATTCATCTCGATAGTTACTGCAAGAATGTGCATAAACAAACAATTTTTTAAACTCCTCTAGCTGAAATAATGGTTTACTCAAAAAAGATGAAAATATATACATATTTTTTTTTTTACTTTTTCATTTATATTCTATAACTTCGTTTAAAAACCATTTTAGGGAACTGGCAATTTGTTAAACACGTTAATTGTCAACGTCACAAGTTTTCCAAAGCTGAGCAATCAAAACTTCAGTTTTAGTTATGTGAAAGATACAAAGCTTTAGAATGAGGACCAATTGATATTTTAGACACTTCTTATTTCTAGCCAATAGAAAGTGCCATTTTCCATAAGCTTAAGTAAAAATCTCTATATATAAATCATTAGAACTTATAAAACAAATGACTGAGTACGTGAATCCATTGTGGACTTTATCCGGACACGTGCTTAGCTTTAAAGAAAAAATATTATTATGTAAATAAAGAGTATCAAAACTAAACATCCACGCTACAGATTGACGCAAGCTTGAGGAATCTACTTTAGAGAATTGAAGCGAACATTTTCTTTTCGTTAAGAAGACGAACTACAGAAGTGGGAAAACATTTTATTTCTATACCTTCTATAAAATTTCCAGAAATTTTGCTCAGTTAATCAATTCACAGCTGCACGTGCTTACTTTACAATTACATCAAAGTTGCCATCAGTAAAGACAAGTCTTGTAATTAAAGAAGTATAACCAGCTTGATTTTTTGAAGCACATAAATATAATTACGTCTTACAACTTTTATGTTTAAAACCTGATTTGATTTCCTCCTAGAGAAAAATGCTAATTTTTATTTTAATTTATAGGTCGCCTGTGATTGTTTCCGACACGAGAAATGAGAATTCAGTGTATAATATACAAAAGATCAGTTTCAAACTAACCGGAATTGGAAAATGATTTATGTCATTTACAACACGAAAGCAAAGCCGCATGAATTGATTGCATAGCAAGTCAATAAATAACTTACAATTTTAGTTATATCAAAGACCTACGGTGAAACATACTTTACACAAACACTAAAATGTAAGGTTGAAGTTTTAAAATTGGGAGAGGACGAGCTGTAGAAAGTATCATGAGGGCCAAGAACTCGAAACAGACCAAAAAGACGATTTTATCAAAAATACTGGTATGAATTATAATTCAACAAAACTGTAAGTTACGATCTCTACAATTCCTACAGTATAAATTAGCGATGAGGAAATAAGACATACAATGAGTAAAAAAATCAAAACTTATTCTTTTTGTTTCAAATATAAAACTGATAACACTTTCGGTTTATCTTCACTAAACAGAATTCTTTTTTAGCTAATTTTTGAAAATTTTTATTATTTTGTTTAATGAAATGTGTACAGGAAGTTTGCTTGAAAGTACTTTCTCAAGATCTTTTCTAGACTCAAAGTGAGAAAATATAACAAGCCTTTGAACTCCTAAACGTTATACTAACTTTCCAAAAAAAGTCAAAACTTTTCTCCTTCATCTTATCAGTTCTTTCACACAAACTTCATCTAAATGCATATAAAAAACCCTAAAAGTGTTTGATTCCCATCGAACAAAAATTACCGTACAATTTTTCTTCTTCGTGGTCTTGTATATGAAAAGATTTTATCAAAAATACTGGTATGAATTATAATTCAACAAAACTGTAAGTTACGATCTCTACAATTCCTACAGTATAAATTAGCGATGAGGAAATAAGACATACAATGAGTAAAAAAATCAAAACTTATTCTTTTTGTTTCAAATATAAAACTGATAACACTTTCGGTTTATCTTCACTAAACAGAATTCTTTTTTAGCTAATTTTTGAAAATTTTTATTATTTTGTTTAATGAAATGTGTACAGGAAGTTTGCTTGAAAGTACTTTCTCAAGATCTTTTCTAGACTCAAAGTGAGAAAATATAACAAGCCTTTGAACTCCTAAACGTTATACTAACTTTCCAAAAAAAGTCAAAACTTTTCTCCTTCATCTTATCAGTTCTTTCACACAAACTTCATCTAAATGCATATAAAAAACCCTAAAAGTGTTTGATTCCCATCGAACAAAAATTACCGTACAATTTTTCTTCTTCGTGGTCTTGTATATGAAAAGATTGGCGAGTTTAAATACTGGGAACCAATCAAACGACAGGGAATCTTCTTTCAAACGCGTCTAAACTTAAGAACATAAAAAATCCTTTTTAATCTCACTTATTTTTCAGATTCAAAAAACAAGAGACCTGCCGGATATGGTTTCAAAACAACACGTAAGACTTTGCCAGGAAGATTTCAAACGCGAAAAGCACTTTTTAAATTTATAATTTGTTATTTAATTACAGATTTGCATTAAAAGTATAAAGTCTTGCACTTGTCACTGTATACATAAGAGTTAAATCAACTTCTACTTTATAACAGTTACAGTTTTATTCCAAGAAAAACGAGCTCCATTGTATTTGTTTAGTATTAATTATACAACTTATGAAAACAAATGTTGCGTTTTATCTTGCCCTTGGGTTTTATGGTTGTACCTGGGTTGTCACACTTCGCCTTTAAACAACAAAACCGATAAAATCATATGCGTACTACAAAATGCAAGATAGAAACAAACGAGAATTTGATTTGCATATAACATATACTTCTTCATTGTCTAAATTCTAATGAAAATTCAGTATCAATAGCTTTTGTCTTTAATTCAAACGGAATTCTTTATACAAACATAATAGACGTTAAACACAAATAAAAATTGGAAGGGTTTTATAGTTATGAATGCAACATTCGGTAGTAGTAAATTCCATAGGTTGTTCTTATATTTATAATTCATCAAACCACGTGACAGAACAAAGTCTACAGTTGTGGTCATAAGAGATCAACCAAATTTCATAAATCATTTTAAAAAAACGAAGCAAAAGCAAATGGGTTTTCCGGCGTATCGCTGTTGGTCAAACCGATTTCTCAAAGGGACTAAAAACTAAAGATTTACGCAATGAAAAAAGATTGCCGAAGACTAAAAATGATTGTAATCACGTTGAAATTTCTTATAAGTAAAGCACGTGAGATGACAAAACGTCAAGACGTGTGCAAATCCCAAAACAAGTTGTTGTTTTCATAATCAGATTTTCAGCGTTTTTTGAATTTTGCATTGATACGATCGTAAAATCAATTTTCGCCTTGTTCTTAAAGGCTATAATGGGAAATGAGATAAGAAAGAAATCGTTTCGATATGAATTAATTCACGCAAAATGGAAGAAATTCGTTCCCAACAAGATTTAAGTACTAAGTTGTGCGAGTGTTGTTTGATGAGTTTTAAATATTCGCACGAAATAAAATTTTGCGTAATAGACAACTTCCTTTGTATATCAAAGATAAAGGGAAAAAAAACATGTCGATTGACTTGAATGTAAATTTTTATTTGTGCTTGAAGTTGAACGCGTTAGCATTTATTTTTTCATTTAGTAAAAAATGAGCCCACATTTTCAGTCTATTTGAACCGCGCGTGTAAAGACATAAAGAAAATAAAGAAAACACGATCGAATTTCATTTTAGCACACGAAGAGTAAAAAAAAAAAAAATGAAAACGATTATTTCTTCTTCCAGCTGCGTTGAGATAGCTTCTAATTTTAGCTGATGTTTATTTAAAAACAGATAATAAATTGTCTTAGTCACTCTAAACCGAGACACCTGCCGTATTCTGCATCATGAAGAAATTTGCTGTCTCAGTGAAAATTACCGAAACCTTCTTACAAAACAACGAACTGTGCGTCGAAAAAATCGGTAAAAAACATTTCACATCAGCTATGAAAAAGTCCAGGTAAGAATGAAAATTTATTGCTTCTGCTTTTTCAGTGTAGATACTGTACTTACTGGCAAATAATATAATAGTTTAAAACTGGTTTTCAAGTGTAACTGACAATAGTGTACATCAGAAAATATTAAAAAATATTTGCGACTACTCTGCAGTAGATCGCGTCATCTCGTAGTAAACCAAATCGCGTTTTGTTGTCTCAATTAGAAATAATCACAAGTTTGAAGGCGCTGTAAAACAATTTGTTAAAAATGACACGCACACTTGAAAAAAGAGGTCATAGTGTCTGTGACTATACGTATAACTTGAATCATAAACATTGGCTCAGCTCTTCATGCAGACATGAGCAAGAATCAACCAAAGGTTTGCCCTTTCAAAAACTGGCAATTATATATTCTTAAATACTGGGCTTTCCTCGTTAACTGCAAATTATTTAACAAAATGTAATAAACTTCATTGTCAATATTGACTACTAAATCATATTTGACTTCAAAAATGGAATAAAATCTGTTTATTAAAATCAGTCAAATTAATCTTTAATGTTCGTTTTTCAATCTAATTAGTTAATTGTGCTTTAAAAGTTTAGCTGTATACCGTCGCCAAAACAATAAAAAGTCAAAGAGCTGAATTTTAAAATTTAAAAAAAAATGAAACTTAAGAAACCACATTCCAATATTTTGGATATTTATACTGTTACAAACTTTTTGGCAATCGGTACAAAAATAAATCACTTTTTAAGGTTAAAAGTTTCATCAATACAACCTGGGCTAAAGTTATGAAAGTATACGTAAAATTTTATTTATCATTACATTTATTGTTTCTGGAGAAGGATTAAGGCAATAAAGAACAACATCTTAGCCGCAATATTTTGCGATATGTTGCCAGTGACGAACTATATCGTGACAAATATTGTCATGGAAGTCTTTTCCATTCGCGAACCACTTAAACAGTCACGCTGACAGTAAATTCACGCCAAAACTTGACTGCTGCAGTTCAAAGGCGGGAAAAAGTGGAGTGCGTCATCCGTTCTCGATCTAAAGCCACTTAAAATCGTTTCAAAACGATATCACCAGAATGGACGGAAGAATACAGTTTTAGGTTACGAAAAAAAGCCGAGTATCAAACAATAAATTGTGAGAAAATATTGACAAAATGATAAGTAAACTCACAGCAAAAAGAACTGCTGTTGGCGTCACTTCCCAAGGCCCTTGGCTTGCACGAAAGTTAGCTTTTTAATTTTATCTTGGAAATAATTAGATTTAAAATTTGGAACATTTTTTTAAAAAAATAAATAACGACTTTTAATGTATTCTTCTGACAATATTTAGTTCAAGTTCTATGTTTATATATATCAAACGGAGGACTTTGACAAATCCTGCATTCTCCGCCGGCATTATTATATAAACAACTTCAATAGTATACTGTATAGCGATATATTTTCAGAAGGCCCGCGTGTGGCTAAAGAAAGAAGCAAAAAGCGACTTTATCTTATTGATTGAATGATAATAAAAAAATTAACCTCTAAGACTCATGGACTCCGTGTATAAACCTTATTCGTATCCGAGGTTTAACTAACCCGCGTTTCTCGCTATGTGGTGACTACTCGCATTTAAAACAGAAAACTACCAGTGCTCATTGACCTCGCCGTGGCTCGACCAAGAACTCGCCCTCGAACTTGAACGTGCCGGAACGACTCAAAAATACTTATGGATAATTTCAGCTCTAGTGTTCTCAATTTCCATCCAAGTTTGCAAGAATTTTATCTGTAATTCATGGTACGTTACCTTACTATATTCGAGATTACTGAATTCTACAAAGCAAATCCACGGCAACAAACAAAAATGTGAATCAATAAGTTATCGCGTGTGAGATATAAATTTTGACAAACAAGATCAGAAAAAAACAATACAATGTTTCTTCTCTATCAAGAGGAGGACATAAAAAAGATTATTGCAACGAATATTCGAGGAAAAAGGCGCTGTATATCAACAATAAAACAGTTGTACACACAATATTGAAAGATGTCAGAAAAAACAAAACTGCATGGATTTAGTGAAATTGATGTGACACAATTTGAAGCTTGGGGGTTACACAGCAGCGACATTAAGTGAGATGCATAAAATACATAAAAACTTCAAAACGCTTATATGAAGTTATTGTTAGTTTCTTCACAAAAAGCCAAAAACTAGAGTAAACTGTACTCGCTGAGAATTTACGTAGGCTTTCGTGAACTCAAACTGGTAGTAATTCTCAGGCACAGTAGGACGGAAGAGTCAAACGAGAAGAAAAAAGCTGGATGTGCTTTCTAGAACTTGCTCGATCGAAACAACAGAAAAACGAAAATTGCTTCACACGCCAGTCTCTTTTTTACATTTTTGAATAAAAAACAAAATTATTCTAACAGCACGCAACAGTTATGAAAGATCTGTTCAACCGCAGAGAGCTGTATTAAAGAGAAAACTCTAAAGCCCGTGAACATAACTGTTCCGAAATTATAAAGAACTCGTGAGTACACTCGTGAACGCTACCGTAGATTATGGAATAACAAAAATTGATTGGAAGTTACTCTAATTAATTTAGGACACAAGGAGCAGTTTTATAATTCGTGCTGAAACTCACATGTTGAGCACGAAAACAAATCCAATTTACAGACGAAATAAAGCGAATTTTTAGAGCCAACCTTCGCAACGCGCTGAGAAAAATTCCAAATTAGCCTAGCTCTGTGCTCATCCGCTTTTCATTGGCGGCGACCTCTTCCATATATAATTTTTTTTTTTAAATGCACCAAAGAATGCCCTCCTACGAAATAAACTTTTAAAGCATTTTCTTGAATTTGAGTTCAAAACTCTTTTTGTAAATAATACTTGAATATGATAATAATGTTTCTGGAAAAAGTTAAATTAAAGGGCAAGCTCAAAATAGAAAAGTTATTTGCAGTCCGCCCAAATAAAATATGTAGAGCTACCCAGACTGACAAATTCCTTTTAATCTTTCGTTATTTCCGAGACATTGCGTTGGCGCTTTAAGAATCCAAATTTAAAAAGATCTTGAGGGAGTGTTTTTTGTTTAATATAAAGTTACCGATAAAAACGTTTTTTGATAAAAAATGAACTATAAAAGGAAAAAGAGTGCTGAAAGGGTTACCATATATGGAAATGTTCTTTTCACAAATTTCACCAATAATCATATATTAAAATATTTTGTCTAACATCATGACTTCCAATCCCACTTTATCTAAGTATGTAAACTGTAGTCGGCAGCTTAACCGCTGCGTTTTAATTAACATTATTTTCTTATTTTCTTTCCGGTGGTAAGACTAACTGAGAAATACTCTTAGTTTGGAAACCAGAGTTTTTAAACTCACAGTAATATTGTGCGTGACAGCCTATTAATAATAATAATATAATAATTAATAAAAATAATAATAATAATAATAATAAAAACTATTGAAATGCTTCAGCAAGGAGGTAAAACGCGTTATTCAGTCAACCAAAGGTTAACAATTATTGATCATCGCCGTAAATAGCATAAAGAGCGGATGGGTCGAGTGTTATTGTTCACCAGATTAGCCCTGCAAACATCAGTTCCTTACACTGGCCACTTAAGGCGACGACTAGAGTTTTCAATTTTAGGTTGAATAAGCAAGTGAAAAATTTCTATTAAGATAAGATAAAAATCTGTTTAAAAATACTAATCGGTAAAAATTTACTGACAAAATTAAAGCTATTGCCAAAGGACGTGGCGACATCATAACCTGTTCTGCTTAGATGATTGAAGTTGGCAAGCTTAAAAAGGGAGGATTTCAAATGCACGATTCCAAAATTTAAGATGTGTAGGGCAAATATTCATGATTTTGTACGCGTTTAAAGTTCGGATATTTCAGCCGAAAAATATAGTGGTTGTCTCGCGCGGCCGAAATTCACGTCACATTAGCTTGTGACGTAATCAAGGGGACACAAACTTACTTTTAAGTATAGAGGTGAAGAACGATGAGATTATTGTGTTGCTGGCACTCCCAACGGGCAAAAATGCCAAAGCACAAAGAAATGACATGTTTTTAGAATTTCTGAATCAAAAGTAAAAATAAAGAAAACCTCACCGCAGTGAGGTATTATATTAACTCACTCGACCCAGTCCCTGTGACCGCCAGTTTTTACCTTACACAACTCAAACTTTGGACTCGTACGTTTGAAAACTGTATTTTCCAAATGTGCAAAAAAAAAAAAAAAAAAAAATTGGCCCCATTGGCACTTTAATTTACTTTTTTTTATCAAAAATTTTAATACTATTTTTTTTGTTCTCTACTTTGTTTAGCTGCTGTTCAACTCTCAAACTCTCGAAAAACGTTGAAGTCCCTCGTTCGAAAACCATGTAACCTCCAAATTTTGGCGGAAATCGGAAGTATGCAAAACTTTCGGATGAAAATGAATCGAAAAAAATAATAAAATAACTACACTACGATACAACAATTCTTAAACCAAACGTTACAAAAATTGCAAGTGATATGCATATGGTTTCTCATTGGTGGCAATCATCTTCAGGGGTAATATACAAAATAATAACACTGTAAAGATAAAGGTACTTTATGAAAAATATGTTTGAGAATCAACCAGTTTTGAAAAATATATTCAATGCACTGGACTAAACATATTTGGAAGCCACTATACCTGTGACATTGTGTATCAGCCATATATTATAAAACTATGAAAATTGATAAACAATTTCACTGAATTGTTATTATTGGGAAGGGATAGAGGAATGTGAATCATCAGTGAACCAAAAAACTACTAGTTCCATTTATACGATTCATGTCTCCATCAGACATACATTTAAAGACCTCACATGCACTTACCAGATATTTATCCTTTGTTTGTATTTATGGAAACATATTTCTCAATGTGTATTGTATCATCAATTCAGTTGCATATTATGAATGTGGACTCTTGAAAAATATTCTTTTTGAAGTTTTCCAGTTCCTTATACATTCTGATCAACTAGCAAAACAGGATAAATAAAAATCATTAATTGCCTGGTATATAATATGCAATTGAACTCACTTTTCTGTTCTAATATTGAGTACAGAGGGATTTTTTCTTTGCTTGGGGTAGATTTAGTTTATCAAACTTGTTCAAAAAAGAAATGCGAATTAAAAGACAACTCCAGATTTGAAATGTCTTATAATCAAAATATGAAAAGTAAGGTGCCATTACATAGTTTTTTTAAAGGCATTTTGCACATTGTCTCCAACCGTTTCTGTGATAATGGGCTAACCACTTGAAATGTGAGACTCTACACTTACTTACAGTGATGATCACATTTTTTTCAACCTTCAATTCTACAAAGCATGCACTGTATATGTATCAACAGTACTGGATGACAATGCTTCTAGAGTTTTAAGATTATTCAACAAATAACGTGCCCATCACCTCTATGAGTAGACACTTTTTTGGGGGTCAAGGTGTAATGTAAGTGATCATCTACAATTCAGAACTACCATAGTAATGTTAGGTTTTCTACTGTTACTGGTGCTGCTGCTACTGCCACTGTCATACCATTGGTTTAATATATATCAAAACAGAAATGCTAGCATGCAATGAGAAGTCTTTCATTAGCAAGAGACCAGAAGAAGGGAGCTTCACCTTTGGGAGACTTCCAGCCATATCGGTAGAGTTGGCAGTACCAAAGATTTTAACCATAGCATTCTTCATTAACAAAAGGAGACTAAGCCTAGTTCTTGTGTTAAGTGGTAAAACAAAGACAAAACCATTCGAAAACTCATACATGTCTCAAAAATGTTGCAATTAGTTTCAAGAAGTTTAGTCCAGAGAAAGTGCAAAGTGAGACTGGATTCCACCATGTTCAAGTTGTATGAGAAAGAAAATATTCTTGAAAGTGTTTAAAGAATTAATGAGTCCATAACAGACCTCTAAAACTATTAGAACCTAAAACCTTGGTTTAACTAGGTTCAAGTTGAAAATCGATGTGATTCTATTGATAACCTGGCAACTCTTCAGTACAGAAAACCTGAATACTGGAACTCGTACCAGGAACTAGCTGGTTTACCATTATATTATTTATGAAGATGGCACAGGATTATTGTGTTTAAAAGTTGCATGTTGAGAAGTTTTTCATTTAAGCAAGCTTCCACAAGTTATATATAATGTGGCGTGGATTCCTCTAAAATTACGTACTGGGTGAATTCGCGCGCGCAAGTACTGAAGTAGTCATTTACGGCAAAAAAATTAAACTAACTTAATATATTACCTCACGAATTCTATGAAGCCTTTCAATCATCATCGCATTACCGCTATAAACGTTAAAAATCACAGACAGAAAGAACCCTTAGGTAGGAAATACATTGTTAGCTGTTTTCCCCCTTTCAAACTCCATTTTAACGAAGTGGAGGACCCTCTATTTACATAGGTCTCCCAGCTTTGAAGTCGAGAACTTTGCCAATGAAGGCTGAATGGACTAAAAATTTATTTCTTTTGAACAACAAAGTAAAGAAATACTTATTTAATAATCATTTAATATTTTAAATGTATTTGATGAAATCGTTTCTTTAGCAGAATTGACTGACACTGAACTTAAGAAACCTGTGGTCTAGAGGCAAATTAGTTTTTATATTCAAATATCTAAACATTCACAATAATTTTGTAGTAAAGGGGTTGTAGCTCAGTGGTAGAGCGCTCGCTTTGCATGCGAGAGGCCCGGGGTTCGATACCCCGCAACTCCACTTTTCATTTTTTTTTTCGTCCTAGTTAAAAACTTTCTTTTTTTTCTCTCATCTTTAAACTCTGTAAGTTTTTCCCAAACTAAATATTTTGTACATTGTTTTTTCACTTTAACGGATTATGATGACGACCGACGAGCTTGCAGAACAGTTAATTTATCTGTTCAATAACTATCAAATTTTTACACTTATTTATTTGCACTACTAACCAATAAAGATTTAGATCATCACGAACAGTTGATTTAATTGGTGTTCTTGTTATAGGATATTAACCATTTTGCGACAATTTTTCACATTCGCCATTCGGAGACTAGCATTTCAATTCTATATGTTATTGAATCTATTCGGGTCGATTTGGTATGGCGGACCGGTTAAGCCTCGACTTCATGCGGCCGGAGGGATTGGTGACTAATATCGATCATATTGCGTCGACGTCAGTAAAAGTGCCTCTCCTATATACTTGCCTTTAGTTTGCAAAAGAAGAATAAAAGTGACGAAGAAAGTATCAGAGTGAAGCAGCTGCGACCGAATTTGTGACGATAGCTACAAAACATTCAATTTATTTTATTAGCCATAATATACGAAAAATGTTTTGTCTTACTCTTAATGGCTTTTTTGGTTTTTTAAACATTCAAGGAGTAAGAACCAATGGTGAAAAAAATCAGAAAACTTTTTTTTTTCTCTTTGGAAAAGATTTTTTTAGCGAGCGAAAAAACTATCGGATGCGCCCGGTGAGAATCGAACTGGGATCGTGTAGCAAAGCCAAGAGTGGTGTCACATAATACA
>JAOEHV020505135.1:0-10894 GCA_025447995.2 Isaurus tuberculatus
CAACCAACCTCCTAAGTGAGTATATTAAAGATGAAACAATAATGAAACGATATTAATGAAAGGAGAAACTCGGAAAATTTCTTAATCTTGGCGTTTTTTTCAGCCAGTTGAAATCTGAAATGTATCTGCTGCATAACATGAACTATTTTAAAATGCTCGTAATTTCATCGTGTAGATGTTACAAAGTTTGCTTTCTGGGACTAAGGATAGAGTTTGTATAATGAAGGGAACATTTTGCTTTTTTTGGTCGAGAAATTGCTCTCCAGTTGACGAACAGCAAGCGTTTTAAACTAAAGAACTGCCGTTGATTGCTACGGTCAGCGACTTAATTTAAACACATTGTATATTTGATCAATTTCTTTCAGGTGCTGGAGTGTTTAAAAGACCATGAAAAAGACTTATCGAAGGAATGTTACAAGGAGTTGTTTCAACGCGAGGTATTTGAATTGATGTAGTTTATAAAGAATCCTGCGCTGAGTTAATCCTCTGAACTCGAAAAACAGTCTTCGTTCTTTCTGAGCTTATGTTTTATTCTTTAACCTTTTTTGTTTCAGAAAGAAGAAATGGAAGACGCTGAGCTCGATTTCATTTTGTTTGAGTCATGTAAGCAAATGATAATGGTAAGCTTCGTCAGTGACAACCAAAAATTCAATTTTTAGTTTTGTAAATTACTTGGTTTTTAATCTACTACAACTTATCACTAGATTCCTTGCCAAATAACCAAGTCGTCACGTGTGGCAAAATTGTTTAGGAACCAAACATTCTTGTTACTTTCCTGTTTTTTTAAAATTCATGTCACAAGAAAAGTATCGTTAAATATATTGGCCTCTTGTTTTTAGACGAAGCCTCTCTTACAATACTGTTTCTAATCTTGAAGCTTCTATTTCTGTACCTCGATGAGATATATGAGCTAATTGGTTATCGTGTAAAACATCGTAAACAAACTTTCTATCATAACTTTCCGCAAAGCTATTTGTAAGGTCTCTTAGCAGTACTGAGAACTGAATGGGAAAATTTTTTCATCATTTAGAAATATTGTGATCACGAGAAACCGTCAGATATACTAAGCTGCCTGAAGAAGAGGAAAAACGAACGGGAAATGGACTCAAAGTGAGTTACTTTTATTTATTTCCTTAGGCTTGGAGGAGATTTTTCTAGTGCCTTTGTGCCTTGGTATTTACTTTAAAGTCACCGTTTTTGTTAGCCAATCAGTTTTAAAAACAACCAATCAACCCGTCAGTATATAGTCATCTTAACATCATCTTTAGTTACTAAACAGTTGATTAATGAAACAACGAAACAAGGAACAATGCAATCGAAGAACTAACCTGTCTCTTTCAATCTCTAATAAGGCAATGAGTGAAACTAATTAACTTGTAGGGAAATCTGTCTAGCAATTAGTCATCAAACATTTACCATTCTTTTAATAAAACCAAACGTCAATATATAAATCAACTAACTAATCAATCAGTCACTTAGTAATCATCAATCAATTTCACGAGCAATCCTCAGTAAATAAACAATCAACCAATCTATTAGTCACTCAAGCAGTCATCCAAAACACTACTGACTTACCAATCATTTACTCAAGCAATCGTCAACCAGCCAACCAACCAATCAGTTAGTCCTTCATTCAACTGATCGATTAATCATTCAAATAATCAGCAAATCATCCAACCAAGCTATCAATTAACCAATCGAGTTAGCAATTACATTCTACCAAAAACTTAATAGAAAATGAAGAAAAACAAGACGCTTATATCTTCTCTCAACTACATAGGTGTCGCCAAGCAATCACAAAGCGACAAATAATCCAAGCAAAAGGTACAGTAAAAATATTTCGTGGTCTTGTTTTACAGTTATAGGATAGTGTTTTCCCCGTAATGGCCTCTTTCTTTTCTATAGGTGTTTCTCATGTAGCAAACAATGTCCGATAATTTTGAACATTGTTCGAACAGTTGAGGGAATTCTTCAAGATAAGGAAAATTGTTATCCAACCTAGAAAATCAAAAAAGACTACATTAAAATTCAAAATCTGGGCGACAAACAACGGATTTTATGATCTTCTTTCTTGTTTGTGCAATTGTATTGAAACAATCTCATTTCTTTTTGAAACGAACTATTTATTTAATCTGCCGGTTGATAAATGAGCCCATTCTTTGGATAGAAGGTGCCGAACAGTCTAACAATATTTGCCAGGGGTTATATGTATATCTTACATTTTTTTTATATATTTCGCTTTAGATCCAATGCAGCTGGATATGGAGATGATCCAGGAATGTAAGCTGGATGTTCCTAAGTTCTGCAGTAATGTTAAAGACCCAAGTCACGGAAGTATTATGAAGTGCCTTAAAAAACATATTAAGGTAATCTATAATGGTTGCAAAAATGCTGCTGGTAATTTTTTTTACTGTTTAAACTTTGAGTTTTTGGCTGGCGAAATGAAATAGCTATTGTAGAGTTAGGTTGGCCTAGTGGTTATCACTCACGCCTCCCACCACTACGAACTGAGTTCCAATCCTATGTTCACACGTGGGCTGAGATTTGTCGATCTCAATCTGACTCCGAGGGTGTAGTTGGCCACGTGAGACAACTACTATATTTCGGCTGAAATATCAAAAATCGCCATATTTGTCCTACTCACCTCAAATTTTGGAATCGTACGTTTGAAACGCTATATTTTCCAAATGTGTAAAATAAAATTTCGTGGGCACTTTATTCGCCATCAAAACTATATTTATCTATACCTTAAAACAGTATCTTTTTACAAACATTTAACTGTTTTACCTCCACGAGTTTGTATGTTGTTCAATTAGTAAATGTATTGCGTACAAAATTTGTAAGATTCATAACGTCCTTGCTAAGTACAGGTAATCGCATGGGGCCGAGTAAAATTAAGGATTAATTTCACGAACTCGTGTTTTCAATTTTTTCCAGAGCGACGAGGGTAATTTGGAAAAAATTGAAAACACAAGTGAAATTAATCCTTAATTTTAGAGGAATCATGCAATTACATGTTCTAATATTTTCGTTTTCACTAGAAAACATTAAATCTATAATTCCGTTTTCATCAACTTCGGCAAACCGCGAAGCAATTGTTGCCAATACAACATATTTCGCAAACCAGCGACCAATCAGCGCCAAGTAATTTTGCCCTCAATTAAAAAAAAAAAGCCCTCCCTCCTGAGCAAATCAGCACCGAGTAATTTTGCCCTCTATGTTATAATATAGATAACAGTGGTCTAGACTCAATCTCATAATCGTTGTACAACTTTAGGTGACATTTATGGACCACGTAAAAATTACTGAAATAGTAATGTGAACGTCAATGGTTTGAATCCTGTTGAAGCCTGGTTTTGTACTGGTATTGTAAGGGATTGCCCTGGGTTCGAATCCCTTTCTAACTACTCTCTGGATATGTCTTCGGTGATACCGAGGATTCAGGTTGGCGTAGTGGTCATTCGCTCTTCCCATCTCTGCGACCCGGGATTGACTCTCGGACTCCACACGTTGACTGAGATTTGCTAATCTTTATCTGACTCCGAGGGTTTTTCTCCGGGTACTCTGGTTTTCCTCCCTCCGAGGTCTTGCATGGTCCGTATAGCGGCAGCCAGAGGCGCCTATATATGCTTTTGGTCCGACTTTGTTGGGCTGTTAGCATAGAATAGCCACTATGTGGAATGCTAATAAAGTTATTATCATTATTATTATTATTATTATTATTATACCTGAATCAAATCATCGCTTTACAAATAACGAGTTGGTTTGCCTTCTACCAGTTGAGAGTTTTGTGTTGTATGTACCAAGCTCGGAGATTCAACTTCTCAGCTACTCTAAAGTGCGAGTTCAATTTTTCTCAACAGCACTCTTCCAAAATGCTGGCATCGTTACTTAGTTTTCCTAACAAATTTGATCCTAGATAGTAATATGAAGTGCTCTCAATTATCAGCTGCTTGACCTTTGATGAAACCGTTGTCTTGTTTTTAGAATCTGTCCGACGAGTGCAGGGAGTACGTTGTAGCCACTATGCACGAAGCAGCAGAGGATTACAGACTAGACCCCGCCCTAGCTGATGCTTGTGAAGGAGAGGTATGCATATAACATAAATAAGTGGGTGGCATGACACAGACTTGGGTGAGAATGTGTAGGTGGGGTGAGGTGGACTTGAGCTAAATAACTTGACAAGATAACAGTATAGTTAAGGTGGCCTGTAGCGTGTTAATCTTGAAAGACCTACGGTGACATAGCCAAGACTTGAGGAAAACTGACAAGGGGTTGAAATGACCAGGATCTTGAAGATGTGACAATAAGGTAATTAAGGTACCTCGATAACCAAGGCCTGGGGTGAGATGGCCAAAAATTGACCTAAGGAAGGATGACCAGGAAATGAACTCACGGGGACCTGGGGGATTTGATTATAGGGTTAGGACATTATAGACGGATTTCGGCCCCCGAATTATCTGTAATTGGCCTTCGTTTGAAATTTCACATGGACAATTACAAATTATCCACTGCAACTGGTTATTCACGTGAGTAAAAATCAAGATGTTGTGTTTACAAAACAAATTTTGTGACTCCAGAAGCGAAAAACTCAGGTCTGAACTATGGCTAATTTGTCTGCTTTATTATTAAAAGGTAATCGAATGAGTCCTCGTCAAAATTTCGAAAAAAATCACTTGTCTTTTGGCCTAATTCTGAAAAAGGTTTAAAAAATTTATTCTAACTATGCCAAAAGACGCGTGATTTTTTCCGAAATTTGACTTGGCCTCATTCCATTACAGTACCTATAATAATTTATAATGTACATCACGACTCGGTTTTATCAAGCTAGCCAAATCATTCCATGGGTATACAGTAAACATGAAACACATAAACTGAGTAATCAAGGAGAGACTCAAATGTCTCATGGCTCATCAATATAAAAGGGGTCTTCTGCGTTTTTTTCAGATCAAAAGACATTGTGATAATATTCCCCCAGGACATGGAAGGGTTGAGGACTGTCTAAAGAAAAAACTGCGAGCAGGAGAGCTGAAGAATGGTGCCTGTAAACAGGTATAAACCGTACTGTTACTAAGAATAAGACCAGACGCTCCATTTTTTTCTCCCTCAAAAAAATCAGCCATTATGGAAAGACTGCCCTTCTCCCAAACTACTAATATAAGTACTAATATGAACTGTCATACAGTTAAATCAGGCAGGGCTTGATATTAATGGTGGCACGATGGCCCCAAGGCTTTTTTTTCCCCTTACGGGTCAGTACGGACCAGTTACCTTTGAAAGCTAATGTCGCGATTGGGCCGGTAACTTTTTTGATAGTACATTTGTATGATCTGTCATTCATCAGAGTCATGGATATTAGAAAATAATAACAGCGTGCCAAAAATACTGGTTTCTCCCACAGGCAATCAAACATATACAAAGTTGGGCCAGTAAATTTCAAATTTTACTGGTCCGATGGCCACTAACTCAAAAAGCGTGATTATAGTAAATACCTCGTTTGTTTGTTTATTTTGCCAGGAAGTAGCAAGAACAGTCCATGAGGGTCGAACGGATATTTTTGCAGATCCAATCTTGGCCGAAGCTTGTTCATTGGACATCAGAAGACATTGTGTAGACATTGCTCCTGGTGAAGGGAAAAGTAAGTGTAATTGAAATTGATTTTGAAACTAATTCTAACGATATAGTTAATCAACGTTTCCGCGACTTCGTGACGCCATTATCAAGGAAAGACTTACATTTTACAAATGCAAACTGTAATGCATAAGAATGAAATTTGGACAAGTAGAGGTCGAAAGTATGATGTTCTTTGCTGTAAAAAGTTTAAAGAACTGTCACTGATCAAATCCTCAACTGTTTAAACCTTTTACTCTGTTGATGACGATGATTAATAAATTTTTAACCTATAGTTTTCTAACAGGTGTTGTACCCACTCGGTCACTCTCATCAAAAATTTTCAAAATTTTATTCGACAAGAACACTTAGGGTATGGCAGTCGCTCAGATAATAGGCAAACACTAGACTATAGCAGCGTCTTTATTTGATTCAATTACGCGGTATTTGTCGCGATAACAGTTTGAAATCCTGAAAGTTGTACGTAGTGCGTCATTTTTTTTCAATATTTATATATTTTTTCCAATGTACTTCCGATACAGTAATACAGTGCTTGAAGGAAGTGCGGGAGACCGCTGGACACAAACTCTCAACCGAGTGTAACGCAGAGCTTAGGAGCCGAATTAGGATGTGGGAAGCCGCTAATAGGGTTTGTATTCTATTGTGAACCACAGTACTTTATATAAACCGATCAGTGTTCTAAACAATCGTGATATTTTAACAATAATAAGGGAATAAAACAGCCTCGCGCGTGTTTCTAAACAAAAATTGCCAACCTTGCCTATACTCTTCGAACTACTCATGCGCATGGCTGGTAAAACTGCTAAAAAAGTGTTCGTAGACTCGTCAAGGCGAGGCCGGGCTAGCCTGGTTGTGCAATTATATGAAAAACGTTGTGCCCGGTTTGCCGGGATCCCGGACGGTTGCTACCTAGATCTCGGCAAACCGGGTTGAACATTTTCCTTGCAATCGCGAGCAAAATTTTAACAGAGTTTATGCTAATAGCCGGAATCTCGGTAGAAAAACTCAGCTCGCTCAACCGGGCTAGCTGGTTCCAAATAATCAGGGTCTTACTCTAAATCGTCGTATCCTAACGTTATGTATTGTTTTATATTGTCTTTCATTGTTTGTATTGTTTTGCATTAGGTTGTTTTGGATTAGATTGTTTTGATTTGCGCTGTTTTGTAATGTATTGTTTGTAATGTATTGGGAATAAATAATTAAAATACAGCATAAAAAACACAGTTATGGTTAAAACAAACGTTTTCGCTCTACACGAGCATCTTCAGGTGTTGGAGAATTCTATTTTACAAGTATTGGGAATAGTGGCACAGTATATGTTTTATGATCAATAGCTTAGTTGCTGTTTAACAAATAGATTCCACGTTTTTGTGCGTCTGTTCAGTAATAGATCACAGATGACGTCAAACTGGTAAGAACAAAAAAGTGGCACACGAGGCATTAGCCGAGTGTGTCACTGATGTTCTTACCACAGTTTGACGTCGTCTGTGATCTAGTACTGAATAGACGCACAAAAACATGGAATCTATTTGTTTTAAATATAATAAAAAAATAAACTTTATTCCCATAAAAGCTGGTTTATTTCAAAATCCTTCAAGCGACTCGAAAGTGGGGCCTTTCGCTTTTTTGGCAAATACGAAAAAAGTAATTTGACGTCATCCTGTGTCTATACAAAATAAAGCAATCCCATTGGTTGCTATGCGTTGACAAAGAATTGTGATTGGTTAGGGAAATCACGCCACTGGTAAAGGTGACGTCAATCGTGCATCTGTACTCTAATAGATCATAGGTGAGAACCAATCAAAACGCGAGAATAACTTGGCTTATTATATAATAAGTTTTAGTTAATGGGATTGTTGATAAAGAACAACGATGAGTAACAGACAAGTAAATCTTTCCCTTTTGTTTATTTTTACTGCAGATTATCAAACCAGAATCCCTTGGGGACATCGCAATGGCCGTATCTTCGTCCCCTTCACGAAACTATTTCTTCATCGTCTTTGCAACGTGTCTTGGCCTCATCTTCGTTGGTGGTTTAGTCTTTGGTCGCCTCTCTAAGAGAGTTAGACGAGAGTATAAAGATCGTTAAAACATTCTAATTTATACTAGGAATTCAGGAAAAAAACGGATTAATTTTTGATGTTTCTTATGCAGTTTACACATACCTCATTAGACATTACAATTGAGGTACGCAGTAAATTCAAAGCCTTTTTTTTAAACGCTTGTCGTTGAACTGCTTTTGAGATCACAGTCGCCGCTGAAATTGTTGACTCATTTTACAGTTATTACCTCACTTGTTAAAAATTGGAAAATACCAGCTCGAGAAATAGAAAATTCACAACTTCAGTATTAGGCACCTGTGTATTAAAGTAGTGCAAAATACTTCAAAGTGAGGTTATCACTGTAGAAAACGAATCTGACTGCTGTCATTCTACTCAGCGGTTTTTTTTAGATTCAAAATTAGTTTCATGAAAAGATATATTTGAGTTCTCTAACTTTCAAATGTTTCAGCAAACAAAACAAAACAGCTGTCTATTTTATCTGACAAACTGTATTAAAAATTATTCTTTTTCAGTGCTTTACAGTATACTTACCATAAATATTGTCTATAGCTTTGTCATAGAGTACAGTAGTTAGATTTACCTTAAAAGTTTTTTTTCTGTAGTTGAATATTTCTTTTGTGCCCAGATATGGTTTAATATGCTACTTCTACGATATTAAAATTTCCAAGATTTTCCATCTCTGGTTCCCAGACCATACAGTGTTGGATGCGGTCACTAAAAGTCGACGAGACTGGAGATTGCTATCGGTAACTTTCAAAGTTTGCAAAAACTTGGAATGTTTCCAACAAAATCCAAACTTTAAAACAAACAATTTTTTCAGTGTTTCTTTTTTAAATTTATCCTCACGGAAAATCTCTTCCAAATTATGATGCACATATAACAGAGTCGGACAAGTTTAGATGATACGCCGGAATAACGAAGTAAGAGAAGTTAACCGAATATAAAAGATTTATCTGTTTGTATTTAGTTTGGTAAAGTAAAGAATACAGTAAGAATATGTAATAAAACTCTCCTCTTAAAGCTTGTCACTTGCTTTGAGATTTGCGTTTATAATTTCTACCCTCAAATAATGTATTCTTATTGTACAATTAAAGTAATACTCGATGACTTAAAATGTACTGCCCATGTGAAATTGCTTAATTTGTGAATACAAATTTTTCTGTCAGTCGCGTAATATACGATTACTTATTTAATTAGTGATAATCGTGAATTATGGATTTACAACAAATAAAAGGCACTTTCTACCTTAAAAAGTGTTTCTTTCTCCTCTTTAAATTATCTCCGGTTTTGTAATATTAGGGCCTCGATTACATGGAACGGGCAAGGATTGGGGCTGAGAACCTTGCTTAAGCCCTGTATTACATGACGTAGCTGGCCCAGCCGTGTAATCTCAAGTCGGAGTTCATGGAGACTGCTAGTGGCCCCACAGGCATCCCAAGCTCACGTTTTGAGTAAGAGAAGAACTAATTGTTTATTCATTTATTCGAAATGACATATCCGGTATTAGGTTACATATGAAACGGTTGAGAATTTAAAATCAGTAAAGTCTGTAAAACGAAATTATAGGAAGGGAGTGACAAGAGCGACAAGTCAAAAACTAACGTGGTTGAAATAACTCTATAACGGTACAAACATAAACAAGAAAGTAAGTTTGTTTTATTAATCTTACTAAGAATAATATTTCGATTTAGTTAGCACTAAAAATGTAAAATACTATGTTTCCCTTATAAAGCCTTTATAAAGGCCATAAATTTTCCATGCTTTTCATAAGGAAGAGAATGAAATGCGCGACCAAAAACATACAGTGTTGGAAATAACGAAAAAAAAAACGCACAAATACCTACACAAAACAAAAGAGGCTACTTTGCTTTTTTATCTTACTAAAAAAATATTTCGAGTTGTTTAGCTTCCTAAACAAAACAGTTAATTTCTCAGTTTCAACCGTTTCATATGTACTTGAATACCGGATACGTTAAAAGGACACGTTTCGGCTCGTTTCGAATAAATGAATAAATATAGTTCGTGAGCTAGGGACGCCTGTGGTGGATCCGATGTGGTGGTGTTAGATTCTCATCGTTTGCCTACTGCACATGCTCTTACCCGAGTTGTCAAACAGTTACACATATAAGATCGTTACCCAAACCCTAACTTATACTCCGAGAACTTCTATGGAAGAACCATGAAACTTTGATGTTTAAAAATCATGCAGAGAAGGAACTACAATCTCAGCACGATAACGATCTCAACACCACACGATAACAGAAAGCTTGGTCGTATTTTGCTCACTATAAACAGCCCTTAAAAAGCTCGTTTCCTATAATTTGAGTTACTTGTTTCAGTTTTACATATACTCTCTTTTTTTGCAATCTTTCGAAAAACTGTTCGTACCCCCTAAAAATTACTCTTGACGAAGCAGTTTACTTGATGGCCTATTGCTAAGGCGCAGGACTTTAAATCTCAATAACTATTATTTTCGATAGCGTCCGAAAAACTATTCATACCCCCTAAAATTTCTAGTTTATATAACAATTGACCTAATGGCCTAGTCAAGGCGCGGAATTCTAAATTTCATTTTCTTTTTTTTTCTTCGCAAATTAAGTGTTCATACCCCCTAAAACTTCTTCGTTACGTAGCAGTTCACTTGATTGCCTAGCGGTAAGGCGCAGGGCGTTAAAACTCAATTATTTTTGTTTTCAATATCGTCCGGAAAACTGTTCATACCCCCTAAAACTTCTTCGTGACGTAGCAGTTGACTTGATGGCCTAGTGGTAAGGCGAAGGACTTTGGAAAAAACTGTTCATACCCCCCAAAAATTTTCTTGGTGATTGACAAATTCTCCTACTGGTCTAGTGGTAAGGCGCGGGATTCTAAATTTCAATTTCTTTTCTTTTTTTTTTTCGGAATCTTTCGATAAACTTTTCACACCTTTTAAAAATTCTTCGTGACGTAGCAGTTGCATGACTTGATGGCCTAGCGGTAAGGCGCAGGACGTTAAAGCTCAATTACGTTTGTTTTTGATATCCTAGGAAAAACTGTTGATACCCCCTAAAAAATTTTCGTGATCAAGCAGTTGACTTGGTGGCCTAGTGGTAAGGCGCAGGACCTCAGTAGAGCTCAATTACTTTTGTTTTTGATATCCTAGGAAAAACTGTTGATACCCCCTAAAAAATTTTCGTGATCAAGCAGTTGACTTGGTGGCC
>JAOEHV020505232.1:0-21055 GCA_025447995.2 Isaurus tuberculatus
CTTATTTTACGAAGCAGCGCGCATTTACCGCTTAAAAGTTAACGCTTCCCACAAAAAAATTCAGTAATCGAATGATATGAATCTGCTCGCCACTGACAAATCACGATGTTTTGCTCAACTTCATCCAATAATTGCTTAAAATTTCACTGTTGGATAGTTTTACTTCACTGGCCGGGCAAAAAGTCGTTCTAATGCTGAGTGCAACATGAAGCTTACAAAACTGGCCATAATCGGAAAACAAATCCAACAAGCCGTGATCCTACTGTAAAGGTACTAAAATTTATCTATTCCTTTCATGAATAAAAAACCATTGCAAGTTAGTCTATAAAGTTCTTCATTGCTCAAAAAATTGATTTTTTTTTCTTCCTATCGTGACCAGGCTAACAGATTCTGCTCGGCAACGTTTTAGCAACTTTCACGATTTTTAGCAACGTTTTTTATTTTGTGCAACTTTTTTAAAAAAATTGCATTTTTCGAGCAATTTTTGTACATTTTGGCACATTTTACCACTTTCAAAGCATTAAACGAAAGACGAGTATTACTATTGGAACAGTTTTGGTAAAAAAAAATCTCTCGTTGGCTCTCTTGTTTGGATTCCCTGTCGGCAACATCTCTTGGGTACCCTGTGTTTGCTTATTCCAAATATAGACAACGTTCTGTATCAATTCCAAACTAGCGACCCTCGTGTCAGACGATAATGACCCCATTGACCCCATTCAGATTGCGATAGAAAACGGTGCAGAGCTTCGATAACCGGAAAGGGCCTCAATTGCAAGAGACCGTAAAATTGCTAAAACCTCTGGCAAATACAAGGCTAGTGGGATGACAAATCCACTGTCTAAAACTTCTATTTATGATAGAATAAGAGAATACCGAACCAGCACTTTGTTACTGTCAACCGGCAGTAACGGTGAAATGCGGGCCATGAACCCAACTTTTTATATCAAGGGAGCAACTTTTTGAAATTTAAGCAACTTTTGAGCAACTTTTAAGGGTTTTTTGAGCAGAATCTGTTTAGGCTAGCCTGCGCCGCAAACGCACTGAACTCTAGTTTGTAACTCGAAGCCGTCTGCACGCAGGCTAGTTTAGGCCTAATCTTGAGTATCCGACATACAAAACCATGTGAACTGATACTATCAAAAAAACGAAGAAAGTACTTGGTAATCTTAATTTTGTTTTGAATTTTTAATACTATTGTCCTTTTAAACGTATGTAAGTGCAATTGTGGCATACTGGCAACGACAATCTTTGTTTAATAAAAAAGTAAAGATAACTTCAAAGTATGTCAATTATCATAATTTTCTGCTAGTTCTCCTTCAACTTTCGTGTTTTTATTTTTTGGCGTTGAGAAGTAGCTCAGATTGCTTACTTGTCCGGCTTGTCAGAAAATAAATCAAATCGATAGCGGATTTTTAACCCTAAAATGGTTAAGGGGAAGATGGAAATGGGTGGATTTCGCCGAATCCCTCCCCCTCCCCTCTATATTTTTGAGACTTTATGAAGTGTTTTAAAGATTTTCCCAATTCGTGTTTAGTAGCTGTTACTTGTTATTTAACACGTTTTTTGAAGTGATTTCTGACATGCCCAACCTTTAAAACGATTCAAAAAAGGATGTTGAAACATGGTTAATTATTTCGAATTTTTCAAAAAGTGTGATCTGCAAACTATGCAATGAAGGGGCTAACACAGATTCTGTTTCCTAAGAAATGAAACTTGGTATATCTTTAGAAAGAAGTTAATTCGATGACATTAAGGTGGCTCTGTTGAATTCCAGCCTTTTGTTCAGCTGATTCTCTTGTTGTGAGAAAAACATTTTCGAACACTTATAAAAAGAAAAATCAACCTATAACATTTGTAAAATAGGCTTTATTATAGATAGATTATTGAAAATTATGGTTGCTATGGCAACAATATAAAGAAATAGTTCCAATTATTATATCTGATATTAACGCGGTTGTAAGAATTGTTCATTGTGACATATCTCGTTGTTTTAGCAAACTTGAAAGTGTTACCACATTTGACCGTACATATATAAACTATATATCGTTCTACATTAATATATCCGCTAATTAAAGTGGTTTTTCATTAAAATATTAATTCAATTAAGCAAAGCATGTACAGTAAAAAAAATTTATTGGTCATAATATTTTGATTTTTAAAGCGGATTGGGGTAGGTACATTAAAACCGCCGAAATTCTCAAAAACAAGGAATTTCAGCAAAATTACATCATTCTATCGGCTCTTGTAACCATGGCAACGGCATAATTAGCACGTGACTAAGAAGGCTTGACCGTTTAAGGGTTAATGATTAACCCTCTGCCAAGCAAGTATGTAAATGAAGAAAAGATTATTGAATGAAAAATTCGAAACGCCATGAAAAACTTAAGATATAAGCGAGAGTAACTTATCACCGCGGACAGAAAAAAACAAAACTTTGGTTGTACCTTTTGCTATGAATAGCATCCTAAAACTTAAGTACGCGTCATGATGTCTTTGTATATCCATTCTCTCTTTTTTGAAATTCAAGTGTCTTGGTTGTGAACACGTCATTCGTCGTCTGATTCTGAATGGTTGCTTTTCTTGGGTGCATTTTTGTTAAAAGGTGATGGGACCCAGGAGCGTCTCCATACTCCCATTTTTCCATAAGCGATTTTTGCTTTCGAAACACCGCGTCATTGCTCCTTTGTAGGGCCTTAACTAGTCACGGGGAAAATTCATTACAAACTATTTCTTTTCCCGGACAAGCAAAATGTCTCCGTTTGCGAGATTCCTTTGACGCTCCTACCATTTCAATCTTGTTTGATTGGAGGGATTGGAGTTACATCCGTTTGCAACGTATGATTTGCCAAATATTGCCCAGTCCCCTAGAATCGTTTACGGTCGATAGGGCTCCGCTTAGTTTGAAGTGTGTATCTGAAAGAGATAGTCTGAAGTGAATGTGTCTCTTTCTATGTTCTAATACACAACATCGGATCGCTGCGCAGGACGTTGCCTTTGTACATGTCTTGGTCTCGTATGGTCGCGCAGCCACTGAGATTAACTCATCATCGATGGTACAAATGGACGCACAGAAAATTCTTAATCTCTCTGCCGAATCTTTCCTTATCTTCGATTGCATCACTGCGCAACTCTATTTTCTAAACGTACTGATTTAGGACACCAATACATACATACATACATAAACGATTTTTCAAACAAATGATCTCTCACTGTCTAAACCAGTCGCGCATCGTTTTAATTTTCCACGACATTCTTTTCGTAACATGCAAATTAGCGGCATTACCCGGCTTCACAATGGCTCTAATGAGTCGCGCAAAAGAAAGGAACAAAACATTATTTTCAAACTCGGTACCTTGGCTCCTCTTGGTATTAATGAGCGGTTTTCATTCATCTGATCATTATTAGTTTTGACCAATAGCTTTCGTCTATTTGCATTTCTGTATTTATTAGCTACCTATATAAACCCTTCATTTTCTTAGTTTTTTCAGATGCTCTGACAAAAGGGCTCACGCTCGAAACGTCAGCTTCTTTATTCCACATTTATCAACACTACTTCAAGTTCATAAACTTTTTTTATCCTCGATTTTTGAGCTCTAGTTATAACTAATGTCTTCGAGAACGGAAAAACGATACAGAGAAAATTAAAAAAAACCAAGGGGTTTTAATTAAAATTTACAAGGTAAGACTTTGATTTTTCCTGAAACTCATTAAATTTAGCAGTTCTTAGATTATCGGGAAGAGAGTTCCATAATTTTGCTGCTACATAAGAAAAAGAGTTTAGACCATAAATAGTTGTTTTTGGATTGGGTACAGATAACATATTATTCCCTTACAAGTTATAGAATGATTTTCACAGATTAAACATATTTGTTATATGAGATTGATAAATATTGAGTTTTTGTACAGGATGATTAGAAACTTTTGTAGGCGTTCAATACGTAAAGATTTGTGATTAGTTTTTCAAAGGAGAACACAGTAATCAGAGTCATAATCTTGGAGGATGTATCTGAGAATTCTCTTATTTAAGTCTTCTAACTTTTCTGTGTTGGCAGCACCACAAAAATGTCATACTGATGAACAATGATAAAAGTGTGGTAGAATAAAAGCATTGCACAGCTTCATGAGAGTGTCATTGCGAATCAGCCTCTGGAATATGAGTAATTCATTAAATCGATGGTTGATTATCATTTATGATCCTTCCTAAAATTTCTAATGAGTCCTTTACCGGAACGAAAATATATGATCAGTATTTCCAACGATTGTGGACTGGAGCTTTTTTTCGTTAACTATCATTCCATTTTCCCGATACCATTTGTTACTTGGGCTTCCTCTGGAAATGCCCAAGTCTCAAATTGGGCTTCATTTTTATTTATTTTTTTCTTCGTTCAGTCACAAATCGCAGTTCACGAGATAATGCGCATGCGTGGAAGTACAGTAAAACGCATGGGTCGATAGAAGTATCTGAGCACATGGTTGAGAATGATGGAAGCTAAATTGTTCCAGATGTCCTTGTCGAATTTAAGGGTAAAAAATATAATATCTAATACGCTCAAACTTGTTACAAATGCACACACTGTTTGCGGTGGACCTACACTAAAAGATGTCGAGCGACTATATGAATATTGGAAATCAGTTGTATTCAAGTTTGTCTCGTTTAACTGGACAATCCTGTTTAATGCAGACAGAATTGACAACAATGTTTTAAAAATGTATTTGAGACTTACTATCAACTGTACTACAGTGAAAGCTACAGTGGCACAGTGCATAAAGAAACTGCAATAGAGGGATATCAATACTGCGCACTTCTTTGCAAAGAGCCTTTGAATCACTGATATCAAAAGACTATGACAACCTTATATTAACAGTTGGGTGTATTGGTGTTGCTATTTATTGTAATGGTGATATGGGATTTAAAATATTTGATTCTCATGAAAGAGATTTTTATGGCTGAGGGCATCCTCAAGGAACATGTGTGCTTCTCCAAGTATCATCAATTGACAGTTTGATATAATATTTTAGGAATATACATAGCAATGACATATTTGAGGTAAAAGGGGTGAAAATTGCTGAAGTTCAAAGTAGCATTGTTCCTCCAAACATGTGTGAATCAACCAACCTCAATTAAAGTTGTGCTGTAGCCGTATACTCAATCTGCTAATCCATAATAAAACCATCCAGCTATTTGAGTTCAAACACTTTATCTAGTATTATAAACTATGGCAAAAAGCTGTGTTATTTTCTATCTTTGAAAGAGAATTTTTCAGCTAATAAATTACCAAAAATCATTGATGTTTGTGCATGGGTTTGAAGTAAGTATATATGGCTGGTTTTATTGGATGTTTTAAATGAGAGTTGTACACTGTTGTCTCATTCATTAAAAAGCAAATCGATGCTTGAAGATGCTATTCTAAATAATAATGAATGCACGGAGTACATGTGCCTTTTTTAATTGTTATTCAGTTGACCCTAAGTTGTAACACTTCATTGAAATAGGAAAGAACACTTGAGCAAAATTAGAAACTTTATTATACATTCATTTGCCCTTCCAAATTATAATAAAGTAATCGTTAACAATACTTGAAGTAAATGAGCACAAATATAATGATTAAAATTTGTAAAGTTGTAGTTTTCATAAGTAAAATATTAAAATTAGTTTGTGAAAATCAAGTGTCTTAGTAAACGCGCCTTTTATAAAAGAGCACAGAACTGCAACTCTCGGGTCACACAGTCATAAGAAGTTACATCCGCTTACTCCATATAACTATAGAAATTATCATAGATCAGTGAAATGCGTTTGACATGTTGCTAACTCTGCTAGTTGCGTTCTCGACCCAAATCGAAGTGTGTTTGTGAATGGACTAAATACCGAATTCTGGTTTTATAACTTGTGACTTATTCCATAGGAAGTCCGAGTTCACGCAGCTATGTGTCTTATCAATGTCAATGAGGTTATTCCGTTGGTTGGGACCTCGAGGAGCTTTTTGTTTAAGGATTTACCGTTGAATTCACTGGAAGAGTTGAAGGCTAAATGTAGTGATTTAATATATAGGGATGGCGAACGTCGAACCAGATTTAGCTGTGTTGTTCTTTAATTTGTTTTACTCAGGCGGTGCATGGCTTTACTTCGTTGTTTGTTGTTGCCGTGCCCTTCACTTAAATCGGGAGTTGCATCTGTAGATGATTGGTTTTGCTTCATTTTTGTGTAAGTTATTCTCCATGTAGTTTTTAAGAATCTTCCGTCTTCAAAGAAAATTCTAAGTTTTCGATAAAAGGAAAACGTCACTGCTCAGATTATTTTCGAAACAACCATTGCTGAATGCATATATAATAATGGTTTGGGCATGATGCTGGGACTGGTCAGTTTCTATCGATCTTTTGGAAGATAGACAGACAGTGTAATGAGTAAATACAAGTGTTGGTTCACGGCCATGTTGAGGTTTAGTTAGTTAGTATGGCTTTTCACTCCTTGACGGAGCAAAGGCCATCAACCACGATTTGGGGGCATCCTCTCCAACTTCTTCAAGCTCTGTTCATTTTTCATCTTCGCTTCTACACCACATCTCCAAGTGCTCTTCGCCTTGCACGCCGTCGTTTAACGACTGGGTTCCAGATAAGAGCCTTTCCTCTTCCTTAATGTTGCCCAATCCAGGTCCACTTACTTCTGCAAATTAGCTTGTCCACCGGTTCCTGGTTAGTCCTCTTAGCTATGTTCACCAACCGCACTGCTTAAACAGTTACGAGTTGCATAAGTCGTTACCAAAACAAGCAATTTGCAAAAGAAGCAGGTAATTAAATTATGCTTTTAAAAAGAATGTGATATTGAAAAAGTATGATGCTTGAGCGCAGATCATAGTTTAACTACAGGCGTGCTTCAGATTATATTTGGGTGATTTTTTTAAATCTCAAGACCACTGGTTGTTTGTAAAAGATATTTGCTGGATTTTCTTCTAACTTAGGCCAGAAAATGTTTTCCGTTTAGAATAAAAATGTATTTCAGTACTGTAAGATTTAAACACTATTTTTTTCAAAACCGGAACACATTTTTGGCTTTCTTGCTAATGGAAGGACTCAACTGTTTCCAACGTATCCAGAATTAATCTGCTAGATATTGCAAAGTCTCCAACAAAGACGAGCGTATAGAGTTCACGGAAGGAGAGCTCCTCAGTATTGAGGGAGTACCCTGTAGAGACAGTCTGAATATCAGTGTGTCCCTATATGTTCAAATATACACCCATGGTCTCTTATTTTTATTGCTTTGTCTTCCGTGGGGAAGACATTTAAAGATTTCGACCGAGTTCTACTTTAATATGTGAAAGCGGAGGTTAGAATCGTTATTCTCCTCGGTCGCGACGGAGGAGCTCGACTACACCACGTAGTTTGTAGCTTTTGAGATTAATCCATTACGGCATACAAACATAAAAAATTTTCATCTCAGTGCGGAATCTTTCCTCGCCTTCGACGGACTGTTGTCTTTCAAGGTTGCTTTAGCTGTGTTCGGTCTGCTACCGGAAAAGATCAAAGTCAATGAGGGAACGTTGTCTTAATTGGAACCACAAGAAACGGATAAAAATTTACGTTCTTTTTCTTTGGGTTGGTATGGAATAAATGAAATTTCTGCTCGATATCACACATTTGCATCACTGCGTATCTTTTTTTTCTATCATGAACTAGGACACAAAGGAGGATATACATTAGGTAGCGACCAGGTAGAAGATTTCTGTTCAAGCATATTTGAATTTACTAGAAGAGTTGAAGACTACACGTTGAGATTATTTCTATGGTTACCAAAGGTAAAGTGTGGTTAGTAACTGGGTAAGTAGCTGGGTTAATCTTTCTTCATACGTTTTGATTGACAGGGAGAAATAACCTTCTTCAATTTTCTTTCCTGCGAGCTCCAAAAATATTTCCTCTGATTCCGGGTATTGCTTTTGGGTTCCTATGGTAAGATATTTAGGCGGTTCATGTCTTTTACTTTAATGTTTTACATTGTTTTGTTCTCTTCGCAAAATTGGAGGGTCAATTTCTGATGATAGGTTTTATTCTTGTGCGCCTTATTCTCCACTGATGATATTTTCTAAAAATCTTCTGTCTTCAAAAGCTATGTTCATTGTAATCTTCCATTAGACGAGATATGTTATCGCTTAGGTTCTTTTCGAAAAAAAACATCTTTGAATAAGAATTTGTTTGCGTACCGCGATAGCTCGAATTGCTCAAATTCTTTGTTTTAGGCTGGTTTATTTTTTTTCTTTGAAGGGTAGAAAGCGGTGCAGCGAGCAAGTATACATGCACAGGTCCACTGGCAAGGTCGAGGCACGTTTGTCTCGTAATGTTCCACTCTAGGTCTAAGCGACGGGCTGAAGGTTCCCCTTTTGTGCCATTTTTCAATGCTCTCACTCTCGTCATTTCTTGGGCGATTAGTATATGTTTACTGGCGGATTTATATATAGTTATCTAGTTATATATTTTTGGCTATTTTCTTTAAATGCGAAAGTCTCTTGCTATTTCGGATGTTGGAAACTCGCTTTTGTCTCGAGTAATAGAATCGTATTTGACCAAATTGGTTACTCCGGATGAGCTTCGTTCAGAGATTCCATTGCTTTACCAAGTTACACGCTCTAGCTTACAGGCAATACCTCTCGTCAGCTCGTCGGGATGGGGTTTACTTCTTTGTTAGCAAAAATGACAGATAAACAATGTATGACGATGGGGGTGGCCTTGCTGTAGACGTCAACCAATAAGATTTCTCCTAGTATGCGCCCATGCAGGCTTAATGCTCCCGATATTTACGTGGATTTTGCGTTAGCGCCCGAAGGTTTCAAAAGCTTGTATGAGTGTCTTGTATTTCAACTCGTGATTTAAATAATTCATGGTAGAAACATTGATAATTTTCTTCATCATTAAAAAAAGCTGGCATTTCAAGGCGTAAAGCTTCAAGTTTCTATACTGGTTAAAACATTTCATTCTGTTTTTTTTTTTTTTAATTACATATTTTATACTTTTAGTTGCATGGAAACATCGTTCTGAAATACTGCTTAATTTAGCCGGCGCCTGTAATTTCGTTTCCCCCGGTTTTGAAAATTGGTAATAATTATGCCATTCAAAGTGAATTTTATTCCCATACAAAATCACAAAACGCTCTTTATTTTTTCCCACTTTTAAATGCGTAACGTATCTGTAAGTATTTTCATTGTTTGCAGCCTTGCTGTCTTGTGTCAATTTTTAACGCACACATAAAAAGATCTGATCATGATAAATCTGTATTTTTGTTGAATATCTTTTACAAAATATGGATTTGTCTTTAACTGATCAGACTTTGCATGAAGCAGAAAAACCACATTCCTTTAATGTATTTTATTTTAAAATGATTCGAACTTAAACAAGACGTGTAAAATGTTTAAGCTATATATAAAAAAAATCTTCTAAGAAGTGATGTGTAATATTGAAAAAGTATGATATTTGCTTCAACTGTTATTTTCAGATTATATTTGAGCAATTTTTTTTTATCTAAAGACTAGGTGCGCTTCTTGTGTTACTAAGAAAGGTATTTGTTAGATCATTAATGAGTTTTTATGCTTACTTATAGTTCAGAAAATGTTTTCAATATACAATAAAATTGTATTTTAGTACAGTTAAAGTTTAGTACAGCACTAAAATCTTGATAAAATTAAAGGACAAAAAAATGTTGTAGCAAAACCCGTGTACAACTTTCTGTATCGTTGGATCCGGGCCGGACCAAGTCAACCAAATAATAATGTTATAAAATAAGTATAAGAAAAGTTCACAAACAACGATGATAAATTTTAGTAACTATATTTCGATCGGCCACACCGATCTTCATCAGGTTATAAGGATATCTTTACATAAACATGAGTAATATAAATTGGGAAAACGAAACATGACGTTTGAACACGTGTTATCATAAAATAATTTGCTTTCACTTTTGCTTTCAGATTATTTAAATGACTGATAAAACGAGAGTCAATTCAAAAATTTTTTTATATTTGTACATCGTTATTTTTTACAAAAAGTATCTGAGATGATTTGACTATTATAGAATTGCACTTTTACCTATAAGTTCTTAATTAAACTGTCGAGAAACGTGAGTAGCACAAATGGGCTGTATGAGTATTATCCATTTGCCACACGAGTTTTGTTAGTAGCCTCTAGATTACTAAAAGCTTTTGGAAATTTGCTTGATACAAATTTAAGACACTTTTAAAATACTTTGACCTGTTTATAGACAAAAAAGAAAAAGGTCTTACCTCGAGGGTCAGCTTTAAGAAACACAGTCACTCCCACAAGACCTGTTTGAAAATGCTTGTTGACACAACGATAATGCCCCTTTTATTTCTTCAAAAACCCAAACAAGGGCGTGTTTGTTGGAATATTTTTCGTTTTTACAATAGTTATTAGAAAGCATTGAGCCCGTTAAAAACAGCTTCAAAAAAACAGTGTAAAAAGTTGAGCACCCTCACTTAAAATTGCAACCACTTGCTTAAAACAATTTGTAGCGAATATTATATTTAAAAATGAGTGTCTGAAAAGATTGATAATGCAAATGATAAAAAATCCGTGGTTCTCTACAACCATCGCTTAGAGTTTGTATTATTCAATTAATCTCATACTGCTCCATAGATGGGTCATTTATTACCATAAATGAGGATAAGGGAGTTTAAGGGAGTGCCTATTTTGTCATTAAGGTTCAGTTTTATAAACCAGTTTGTTTGAGATTTGGTCTATTAGGATATTTTTATTGCGGTATGGAAAGATATGATGAGTCAATTCCGGATGGGAAAACCTCATTTGCAATAAGCAATTAAAGCTTCTTCATGGCGTGATATACGCGCATTTTTCTCCTTACGTTTCAATGCCCAAGTTATCCAATTGCTTGTTTCTCTGGCATGGCTGAATTCTTCTTGTTTATAATTTGATAAAATGACGCCACGTTCTTTGAATTTGATTGAAAATTTAGGAGTATAAATAAGAATATTTAGCAGTAAGGATAAGCCGAAGGGAAAAGGTTATTTTCGTATACTGCCTAAAGCGTTTTTCGTTAAACCTAGAACGAACTTCAGCTACTCAACATAACAATATGGGACGTTACACGGAATTCTGATGTCCCATATTTCATCTACATTGTACAGTTCAGATAATTCTTGTGTGGTTCTCTAAATTCTGAAAGAGGTTAATTACAACAATCTTTTCTATGCAACTGTGGCAATGTTTGTATTTCCTCAGTCTTAAGTAAAAATGAAATATTAAAACCAGCTCAGACATGTAATAGATTTATTCTTGAAGATTAACTTTCGTATTGTATTGCATTCTTAAGTATTGAATACATACGTACATATATACATAGATTAGCATACATAAATTACATTTTGATAAATAAAATGGCAATGTTGATTCAATGACCCAACTAAAACGAAAACTGCAAAACATATTATTCTTTAGCTCCACGAAAAAAAATTAATAGCAGTTTTCAATTAGAAGAACAATAAAGGGTGTTGCAAGGTGCTTTGTATCAACAATTATTCAGGCGATTAATACATATATATTCGTTACTACTAAGCAAATGAATTTATTTAGTTTGTGAAAGACGAGTTTATCTTTGAAGGGATACCAAAAAGATTTCTGGCAAATTTATGACAAAAGGTTCTATTTGTAATGAATTACCTCATCACGAAAATGTTACTAAAGCAAGCTTGCACACCTTTTTCTATTTGTGTGGTTTCAAGTGCAATTATTTGGAAAGATTCAGAGTTTTACACAATTCATTGTTTTTTTTAAAGACAAGAACTCTTTAATGCGAAGTTATCTTCTGGGTTTTTGAAAACAGGAGGAAAAAGGTAATTAGCAAACTTGTCAAACTAACCGTTTGGACACATATAAAAAGACAATTAATTCTTCTAAAGAAATAGCTTATTTATCAAATTTCCGTATTTACACATTCACAAACCGAATAGATCGTAGGACTAAAAAGAAATTGATGTTTGTCAAATATTTAAAAAAAAAAAGAAACAGTGCTTAAAAAAACAGGTATATACCAACTCAAAATTAAGATAACAAAAGTACATTATTTTTAACATAACAGCAAGTAGTATTAAGATCTGGCGTTTTGAGCATCATCTTCTTACTACTTAGGGATATGCAATTAAAATTTGAATCCGAGTTGTCCAAATTACGTGTTACACCTGCTAAATCAAAAAAACATACCCGAAGGTATTCAGAAAACGTAACAAAAATAAAGTTTAAGTTATAGGTACAAAAGATACATACCTCACCACTTCTTTTCTAATCGTTTAAAGATACAAGATTCAGTTTTACTGAGGAAGGAGAGCAACTCCGAAAACGTTTTAAAAAGCATATATATATATATATTAGGCTTGAATGGCACCATTTTACTTAAAAGGAATAACATCGAATACGGCCTACAAAGAACTCATTACTCTTTTAGAGGAATATTCAACGACTTACACTTTTGTTTCGTTGAATGATGTTTTCTCCTCCTTATTTTAAGCTTTTTAACCTTTTTTATTATAAATTATCTGTTTCTACAACAAATTGGGTATATGTAAACATCTTTGCATAACTAAGAGAAAAAATATGTTTTCGTCCTTTACCTTTTTTAATTCAAACGGTTCGTTTTATTTTTGTTACTTTTCCGTGCGCATCTTTTAAGCTCAAATTTAATTCAATTATGCATTTGTTATCTGTTCGAAAGTATGGGTTTGTATCATTAAGCAACAAACAGAAAAATAGTTAAAAAATCTGGCATGCTATTTTAAGATAAAATTATTTGCCGTACCGAGTAAGAATTCAGAAGATATTTTCTACTCTCTGCGTATACAAGCAGCAAAACCTATAACTGAAAGTATGTTATATTCGGACGACATTGTTGCGTGTAAAACCGCCATTCTGTTTGTCCTATTATTGTTAGTTTGAATTTAACGCTGTTAAAAATTGCTTGAATTTGAGCTAAGTGAGTAATTTTCAAACTCTCAAACGTCAAATCTTGACAAAAACTGTACTGGTTGTCGTAACAAAGTTGGATACATAGTATAAAGGGAGAATCAGTAGAAGTTCAAAAGTACTTTGTCTCTGCATTTGGTATCAATTAAACAAATCTTCTATTTGATGAGACTGAAATAACCCCGAATCGTTCACAACTTAGGAATCTCGGCGATGATTTCTTTTCAATATCATTTAGCATCAACGTCTAAAGAATCTTCAATGAAAACCTTGCATGTAAATTTTGAGCACAAGTTGAACACAACTGATTTAAGTGCAGTTCGGAGCACGTTTATCAAACATAAAGTTATTGTCTCGCTAACAAAGAATGTAGCACACTGACGTGTTTTAACAGCTGAAAGATAAAAACTGAAAGGTTAAGTAACAAGTTTAAAGATAATTTACATAATAATTTCAAACTTGATGCTTCTTCTTTCGCAGTGATGCTCTCAAACATTATCATTAACAACTCCATGGAAACTTAAAATTTTCTTCAATTTTATTTTTCGCATAATGTGTTAAATGTGTGTATATTTTCTTTAATAAAACTTGAAACAATTTGTGCTCGTCGTGGCATTGGAATTTTATTTTTCTACGCAACTTTTTTAAACTGAATAATGAGACTGAAAGCTCGTATTAGCGAGTGCTAGTGTTGCGCCGCAATCGCTGCGAGACGCTGCAAGCTAGAGTTTCACGATATCATCTCTTCACACCCAGTTGTGTTTCTGCACTGTGCTATTCCGTATAATTCTTCTTGAGTGCCATGCTGTTTTCGTGCATCTGTGAATGCTTTGTTACTAGCTATTACAGCCTAAATTTTATTCTGATATTTGAGCGAATAAAAAGCAATTATTCAAAATAACGCGTGCGATTCTTTCTTTTTTTGATAATTAACGATATAAAATTAGGAGTAAAAAGTTTCAACGTTTGTTGCGTGTCTTACTTTAGTTCTACAATTTTAAACTATCTTGAGTATTTCAATAAAAATTATACATAATTTCAAGTGCTATTTTGTTATTTTGTGAGAAAAATTTAAAAAAAAATGCTCCTCTAGTTTAAAATTACCGTTTAACATTGTAGGGAACTTAACCATTGAATTTAAAGGCTTAAAATTTCTTACATATTTCCCCAAAATAGCAACTCTTTTGCCAATGGGGGAAATTCTTGAAGGTACATGCGACAATTTACACCAAACTATGATAAGTTATATACAGTCTTTCAAAAGCATTGTACAAACATTCATTTTGCTATAGATTTGTACAACGCATCCCGTTCGCACATCTCAAGGAAGGTCTTTAATATACGATAAAGAGGTTAAATTTCAATCCCGTCTTAATTTCTTTTCTTAAATTTGTATATTTGTGGAAAATTGTCTTAAACGGAATAAAGAACAACAAATTAAAGATAGTACACTTCGTTTTTGTAACCTTTCTTGAAAGGGGTAAGCAAAGATTCGCTTTAACTTTATTGAAATTTGCGCGTTTGATAAACACAAGCTTAAACATAGATAAAAAAATAATAAAAAAACTACCAGTTTAAAATATTTTTTAGTATATTGAAACAGTTACTGTTTTTAAACAAGCAAATGTAAGGCCGGCAAATAAAATTCTCGAAAAGATCGACTCTTACATGCAGCGACAGGTGCACGTCAGCTTCTTTGTAACGGTTTTTTTACGACAACTAAATAAAAGATCTATCACTGAGAACTTTGCAATAGAATATACAAACTATTATACAGCTAAAAAGAACCAAAAACACTGTTAACAGGTTGGAACTCATAAAGGAGAAAAAAAACATTTTGGGAAACAAATTTAATGTTCTTGAAGTGGTAAGTAACGATATAAATCCACAAAATCAAATCTCCGATTCTCCTTTTTAAATCAAAAAAAGATTGAAGCCAGATTTGGAGGTTTTTTTAAGAAGCTGAACAAAACTGTCGAAAACAACTAGTTGTTTGTAGAACAGGGTAAGCCTTATGTTATAACAATAAGTGATGTATAAAAAAATTACCTTTGAAAAAAGTTTTTTTTTTTCGTTATCTTATTAATCAAATACAACAGAGCTAGTGGTATCTTTAGTTAAAAAAAGAACTGCGCAGCACAGAAAGTGATCTCTTTACATAACAAACTACAGACTTTTTTATGCCTGCCGATAAAAAAACTTTTAATATAGTGTAGAAGTAATAAAGCTAAATGTAAACTGCGTTTTCAGGTTTATAGGTCTAGAAGTTCTCAATAATGGAGACAGTGTTTTTTCTCTTTCTTAGAAAGGTGTTATTTTCATACGTCTTCCATCGAGGATTTAAAGTTCATATGGCTCTACTTTTCTATCTTTCTCTCTTTTCATTTAAGCAGTTGTCTAAAAACATAAAATTTGGAATTGGGCGATAGTAAACCGCAGGTTTCTGGTTCTCAAAGATAAAAGCTTTAAGAATGATATTAATTCAATTTAACTATATCACAGCAATGAAACTAAATAAGCTTTAACAAAAAAAAAACAATAACAAAAACCTCCCTTTCGTCGAATTTAGACGTTTTTTTGCGTGCTTTTAAATCTTGAATTTTTATTAAGCTTTGTAATGGTAAGCTGTTTTTAAAGACGGTTGTAACACAGCCTATAATTATTATCATTTGAACTTTGTTTTGGAATATGACTTCAAAGTATAGTTTGACTTAAGCTTGTTTTCGAGACCATTAAGTTTTACAGTTGTAAGATTATGTTTTTTGTTTTGTCCAACTTGGTATTAATTTTTCCGTTTCCATTGTCTCTGATGGAATATTGCAGAATAATCCAAATCTAATTGCCGGAAAGATATGTATGGCGGAATATTGTCGTCAAGACTTTTTGACTCTTTATCAAAATTAACATGCACTTTTCCACGTAAATGTAATCAAATTGCAGTTTATCCGCTCCTTTTGAAATCAAGATTTTAAAATCGGTTGAGTTTATTGACCAGACAGTTACAGAAAAAAAATAAATTAAGTTTGCTTGCCAAAAGAAAAAAACAATATAAGTATATTTTAATACATTCTTTAAACCGCTTTGGCGATAAATTACAACCCGTAAAGCTAGACGCACACAAGAGCATTTTGCTTCAGCAAAGTGTCATTCGTGTAACTTTGTTCTCGTTTGCGGCGAAAATTTTGTAAGCATTTGGCAAAATCAAAATATTAAACATATTGGGCAATTTTGTTCACGCGTGACACTTTGCCTCGCGATTGCGGCGAACGAAAGCATTTTGCTTATGACTGCACCAGTGAGTTTCGCGCGCTCACGCATGCCCTGTTCGGTGGAGCTTAAGTTGGATAATTCAAGGTTGAAATGTTTACGATCATCGCGACTGTGAGTAGCCTGTAAGGATCTGGCCTTTTAAACGTTGGTCAGAGCACCTTTAACCCTGAGATGCTGTGAAGAATGGCTAACGCTCAAACGTCAGATTCTTACACTATATCAGAAAACCTTTTTGTTGTAGAATGTTGAGACCTCTTCTTCAATATCGGAAAACAGCTGTGTGTACAGTGAGCTGTACGGGCAAGCTTAAATGTTTTAGTGTTTTCATTAAAAATAACTTGGACTCCAAAGATTTCGACTTAAGCAAATAGTGATACCAAGTCACAGATAAATATGAAACGTTTCAAAAACAAAGTTGTTAATTCGTATGATTGCGTGAGTCGATACGAACTCAGCCACTTCTCTAAAAAAACAAAGCAATAAAAGTACTTTTTTATTTTTTGCCAAAAGTCGTTTCTTTTTTCGCTAAAATGGGCGAAAGTTAAACAACTTGGATTAAAATTTTTGATCATTGCCCTCCGATAGAGGACTAACGCTCAAACCTTGGGCAGTGTAACATACGCATTGTGTCCAATTTGCCATCAGTTTTTAGTAGTTTTTATTCTTTGTTAATAAACTTTTTAACAAGAATATTGCCACACCTTTTTATACACTCGTTGTTTAGACCGCGTAAATTTATTGATCTCGCACTTGACACTTTGTCATATAAGTACAGAAACCAATATAAAGAAACACCCTCGATCGCGTTCTGAGCCTAGGCCAGGCGACACAGATCACAGGGGTTACTGTAAACACTAGCATGCAAGTGAACGTTGATGTGGGAAAAAATAAAGTAATTAAGAACAATATTTGTTCAATTGTATCAAAACTTTGATGTAACATCAAGACTCCTCTACAAAAGCGTTTTGAAATCATGAACGGTTTATCTAAAAAGTTTCTTTGTGCATGTGACTACTTTGAAAAATGTTATTTATTCAGTGGTGTTTATATTTCAAGCACAATTTCAGCGTTTTGATTTTTTATCTTTCGCAGGTAAAAATTACTTGGAAATCATACTAATACAGTGACCCAGTCAAAAAGTATAGCTTTCTGGAATTTTTTAAATGTAGAAAAGTTCATATTTCGCAAATCTACACAATGTCATTTTAGCTGAAACTATGCAAATAGCATTATAGATACCTTGTATATTCATACTTTTGAGATTGTTCCAAGTTGTAATAATGCTTTGATGAGAAAACGTTGTAGAGATGTCATGACAGAAAGGCTGTTTGTCTTCCATGGAAGAAAAGAAAACTAGCCGTATTAAACATCGACTCACCTGTTTCGTTTTACTAAACTTTGTTCCTGGGCCACTGCCGAAAGATAGTGTAAATGCTAAAAAAGGATTTCAAACTTTATATTTTTCTGATGAAGGACTGAGGAAACTTAAGCTTCTTATACTGCTAACAGCGATGAAGAATCAATCTTGAGCTGTCTAAATTAACCATTTTTCCGTTCGGTATTTACTGCCTTATAACAACAATTTATGGTTCTGTAAATTTGCAAAATGTATAGTAAAAACAGAAAAATTCTTGTAATCCCTCTAATTTTGGCATACGTGGTAATCCTCATATCCTACTATATTCTTCTGTCCATCATGTATTATTAATTGTCAGTGTTCTGTCACAAGCTCTCAGCAACTTTAGTGTTCTCAGCAGGTGAGCTTGGCGAGAGCATTAAAGTTGCCGAAGGCTTGTGAGGAGAATACTGACGTTTTATAATACAAGAAATTAAGGTGGACAGAACAATACAGGAGAAAAAAAGAAAAAAAATTCAGTTGAATATCACGGTTGAATGAAAGTATTGTAAATCTGATATATGTTTTTAAACTTGAAAAGGCTAAATGTCCAGGAGGAAAAAAAGATATAATGTAGTTTATTTCCGAACTTTTTTTGTCTTTCATATAGTCTGCTCTGAGATCTTTTAGCAACAAATTTACGTCGTAGATTGACTCAAGTTACTGCAAATAAAATCCGAAACATGTGGCTTGGGTTACCGAATAATCAATCCCCTCCACATTTAAATTATCAGTCTATATCACTTGTTTCAGTCAGGAAAATTTGTGAAGTAACGTTGTTTGCCGAACAAGTCGATGGGTTTGTTTAGTTTCTATAAAATTTGTACGACACTATTTTATGTAAAACCGTTGAATCCGCTTGCAAGAGTAGCCACAACAAGTGGACTCATTTTTCTGAGCACACACAACGGGGAAAGCTAGAAACAACTTGTCATATACAGCTTGTTTTCGTTTGCATGTTATGCCTACATAGGCAAAGAAAACACCTGCATCGGTTTTTTTTAATAAACTGCAGTAGGCAGATCAGACAAATTGTCGGAAGGAAGAATAAATACTACAATGCATCTTATAATGGCTAATTTTGTGTTGTTATCGCAAATTAATTTATAGCAAACAAAATAAACAGGATGTAAAGCAAAATCAAAAACCTAAACAAAAATTATTTTCAAAGTATTCGATTTGCTTAAGAGTTTTTCAGTTGTTCTTAAAGTAGGTTGAAACGATATAGGCTCTTTGTAAAGGTGTTCAAGTTGATCAATTTTTCACCTTTTATACTTCAACGTTACTGATTTCCAAAAGAAGTTTGGTGCACTAAATATTTGAAATGAGTAGACTAGATAAATACTAGAAAAAAAATTATTTGAAAACGTTCTGGCTACGAGCGCCGGGGAAACCACTGACCCCGTATACAGTATCATGAGTTCCCTAGAAATACTCCCGCGTCGTTCCCGGAAAGTGTTCACACCAGTGTTTTTCGAGTAACCCGAGATCACTCGAAGTACTTGAGATTGCCTTTACATATAATTTAGGTCATTCGAAAGCCCAAGATAACTCGTTGCCATTACAGCTGTATGGTTGACTTTGAGCACGATGGCCATAAATACATCCAATTATCAGAGTTTTCTTTTTTTTTTTTGTTTTTATCTCACAAAAAGAAACAAGAATAAAGAGCTTTGTTTTTTGAAAAATTTAGATAATAAAAAACGCAAAAAGAAAATGAACGGCGAACGAACACTGATGTCTTAACATTTTTGTTTTCAAACAACATGAATGACAGAAGTTAAAAAGAAAATTACAGTAGTTAAAAACTATCGCTAAAAAGACAAAGTTTCTATGTTCAAACGTTTTCAAAATACAAAATTTTGAACTCACTAGTTCTGTTTTCTGACGTTTAATAGTTGCTGAAAATATTGTTGACATGCATCTCTCTTCCGTCACTCGTAACGAGCAACACCTTGCATGTTTTTCTGTTTCCATTTTTTTCCGTGTTTTCCGTTTTTGAAATACAATAATAAATGGAAACATGCACTATGAAAAGCAAAATGAATAAAAATACTTTGGGAGCTCTAAACGTTTGTGCGGCGTACGTCTGCATTTTACCGCCATCTACACGGCAATTGCTTGGCAGAAAGGCAGGAACGGCAGGAAGTGGCGTCCACCGAGACAAATAATTCTGAGAAAAAAATGAATTGTGATCTCTCTGAATCAAAACCATTTTTTTGTAAGTTTTTTGTTCCAAAGTAATTTCTTCGACTTAAGTATTTACACAAATAGTTTCCATCTAGGCCAGTTATCATAACAATGGAGTACTCCGAGGGAAGTCGCCGTTTGCACCGCAAGTTGAGTGATCTTGAAGTACTCCGTGGTCACATTTTGAGGGTGACTCCCGGGAGGACTCCCAGATCGATCAACCTTTCACACACACTGTTTTGGGTAACTCGGGTGATCCGGTAGTGCAACTAGTTTGTTCGAGTGTCGCTACTGTTAAAGGGGTCATTGAATCTTTTTCTATTTCAGCTCCGAGAGGGACAACTTAGCGGAAGACTTTGCCGGCATTCAATATTTTCTAAAAAAGTTGTTTTGTTAGGGCACTTAAATTATTATTTGTTTTATTTACAAGCAGATTGAAAATCTTTTATACAAAATTTGAAGGAATAGATTTTACCCATAAAATTCGATTATCTCTCATTTGTCGAGAGGTGCACTCGAGAACAAAGCAATAAATATGTATAAAGTTGACAAATACTCTGTCTTACAATTGGAATGTAGTATAGTCTTTGAAGTGTTAACTGGTAGAGTTATTGTACATGATGTAAAACAAATAAAAATATATATATATTCCCATCAAAAATTTCATATCTTCTTTTTTTTAAAAATAACATTACCTCATATGGTAGGAACCATGCCACGCTTTTTTCAATAATTTTGATTTGAATTGATATTTTATGTTGATTTTTTAAGCGCAATCACGAAAAACTCTTCATTCTATATAACTGACATGTTTCGGCAGCATCTACTGCCATCATCAGAATGGTAGAGAGTTAAGATCTAAGAATAAACTTACCAAATAGAAATTTCTTACAATGGAATAATGAGCACCGATGCCAATCTTGGAATTAAATAAAAGTAGAGAATATGCCATCCTATAGGATGGCTAAGACAATAAATACATTCAGATAACAAAAGTCAATGACAGAGATTCAAACGCGTTCGATTGACCCTATTCCGGAATGAGAATATATTCCGGATTATTCCAGAATAGATATTCCCAGCTCAAGTCAATAAAACGAGTACTCTTTTTGCCGAATAATGGCCCACGATAATTCACATTTTGAAAGAGTCTTTCATCTCCTCGTATAAGGAAATTAATTCAAGGGTTTCTTGAGGACTCCAAGAGTAACATTTTTTGAGAGAAAA